>OY743224.1:104532208-104818041 GCA_963555765.1 Orthonevra nobilis | reverse complement strand
AACCACAATTGACTTTGTCTTTGAGTAGAAGATGTTTGACTATCAACGCAACGCGATGTTTCAAAAATTTCCCATCAATAATATAGATCGTTTTGGGGGGTGGGTGATGAAACATGGGTTCTCCAATGTGGTCCACTAACAACCCATAAATTTACCCATCACTCTTCGGTCGTTGTCGGGACATTGACAAAGTCCTTGCTGAGCAAAAAGCGTGTCGGGCTTTTAATTGAAATGTGGCAATAGTAAGGTAATTTATGTCTCTCAACCGTTTTCGTTTGAATATTCAATTTGAGGCTTTCAAGGATGCTGTTTGTGTTACGTGCGTATCAATGCAAATTAATTTCATCCTGGCAGTGGGGGTTGTGGATAGATATAGCTACTAAATATTTAAAGGACGACTATGAGGTGGGTTGATGGAATGTTTATTAATGTCAAAAATTTAATAATTAAAATGAAATGGCACCAATCATGGCCATCAATGTTGGTCACGTTTTGTGTTTGAACCGGAATTCAATCCTCAATTGTTATATAGAAGTGGAGATTTTTAAGGGATTTCTGAAAAATGAATCTTGATTTAGATTCGAAGACACTCGTAGTTAAAACGTTGTTGTCCGAGCCATTGTTGTCGATGGATTTTCAGTTTCCGGACATCTTCGCTCACCATAAAGTGTTCGAGAAGTCGTGCTCGTATCTTCGCCTCGCAAACAGGACCATACATCGGACGAAGGATTTTTTTAAGGTCTCTAAAATCTTATTGTCCAACATTCGACTCCATTTGAAATGCCTGACAAGATAGGTTAAATAAAAAACTGAAAAGTATCGAATGACTACGGTCGTTAGATCTCCAAGCGGTCGTCGTTTATGGAGTTCATTTTTGTGATGAGGTAATTTCCTTTCCTACGCCTCCAAAGTAATTTTTCGACTTGTTGTCGGCAGCATATCTATTCTTTTATTAATTTGAAAACTAATTCTCCGTCTTCTTCTTCAATCGTTGTGCGAGCCTCGATGACGACTCGTTGACGATAGACGCAAAAGTTGGCGAAATCCAGTGCAAATCTGGAATAATTCGGAGGTTCTTGGAGCGATGTGCGATATAACCTGATCAGTTTATCAGTTTAAGGAATCGTAAATTCTGCCGTAAATGGCTAGATGAATGCCTTCATGTGGATCTTTGAAGTTGATAAAAAGATTGTGAGTGTCGACTTGGTCTTTTTCAGGATTAAGAGCAGTGGAGAAATGTGGACCAATGTCGATTAACCGGGCTTAGGATTTGTTTTTTTTTAAGGTTCCGTTCCTCAAAAAGAAAAACGTAACTACTGTAGGATCACCTTGTTGTCCGCCCGTCTGTCACCACCCTTTTGCTGAGGAACGCGCTGAGGTAAAAAAATTAAACTTAAAACCAAATATTTAAAGCTGTAAAAAAATCAAGCTTCTAAATCGACGCAGTCACAAAAAAAACAAACAAAAGCCAGAAGACTCTTCGAGACCTGATTTCCGTGAAGGATGAATTTTTTACATTGCTACAAGTTTGTACGGACCCTTCGTTGCGCGAGTCCGACTCGCACTTGGACTGTTTTATTTGTAGATGCTAACGTCTTCTTAAAACGGACAAATTATCTGGAGCAGTTTTGTTGTTTTTATCTTTTTACGGCCACAATCGGCACTCTTGGCAGTTTTCTGAATTATAGTACGGCTTTGCGACCACATGTCGTTGAAGTTTGTGGCAGTCTCTCTCTCCAGGATCTGGTTATTTTCGGTTTTCTGAAACGTCCAATTTGGGATCTTTGTTTTGTTGTCAGACGCAGATTTCTATCAACCGAAAGTCTGACTCATAATCGAGTTGTAAATTTAAAGTGGTCAGAATTGTCCCACCTCTTCTTGTTCTTAGCCATTGTTCCACGACGAATATTCATCGTAATGGATGCAACCTTTCTTGTCAACTCTAATTTTTCGCAGCCTTTCCTCTACTTGGTTTCTGATCCTTTAACTATCGATGCTTTTTGAAGAAACTTAACAATTCTTGAATAGCTCGTGGAGTGAACTTTGTTCTCGCCTGCATATCCTTGTCATTTTTCCACCGTGTCGCCAACTTGATCCCTCAAAACTAAGATTGTTTTAAGTGGTTTCTGAGGTTATGCAGGCTTCCGTCTGGTTGTGCCCAATCATCACTTTGGCGATTCCACGCCCAAGGACGAGTTGAATCCTCAAACTTAACCGCAAGTAGGACGTTATGTTTGTAAAGAGATATAAACAAATGCCCCTGAAAGGACATTTGTGAATCAGAAATATAAAAAAGCGATTTACCCCAGTATTTCTCTCAAGTACTGTGAAGATTTCTTTTTTTGGAATCATTGAACAACAAAGCGTGTTTTATTTGTTCAGTCTGTCATTTTTGTTTTTATTTTGGTGGCTTAAGCGAATTAATTACCCTAAAAATTAATTTATTTTAGTCAAAGGAACCCAAGGCCACGGCTCTGTATTTTCTATTTCGATTGTAAATGTTTGTCTTTGCGAAATAATTTCTCGTCCTCGAAAAATCTCAGTTAAGCAAACCCGAATACATTTAATTTATCCTTAAGGTCACGTACATACAGAGATGAAATACTCAAACATTTACGATAACTTTGTCATGCTTATCACTTGTCATTCAGGACGGAATTTTTATTACGTAAACCAAATGATAACAACCGGAAAAAAAGATACAGGATCACGAAACGAAGGCCGTCGGTCCTTAAAACATACATTCACATTTGAACACGTTCTAATGACATTTATAACCAAAAGCAGACTCGAATTTATATTTCATCTAAATAAGGCCAAGGTTGTTGGGTTTTTCACAGAAGCTTGAAACACCACAGTAAACTTGATATGCAGTAGGCCTAGGGGTGGTAACTACTCGTACAAAAGGATGATAGACAGATGATGGGCTCGATTCGTCCACCTTAAAGTTGTTTTCTGCACAGGAATAGATTTCAAAAAATGTATCCTTTTTCATGGTCATACCTAGCCGGTTAAAAAATATCCAGATACAAATGTATCTTTCTCTTAAATCTAATTTTATTTTATTATTATTCTCGAAGTGAACGTGGGTATCGTGTGTCTTTTCCGCTGTTCGCTTTTCCAAAGCCCATTGAGCTTGCAAATTAAATCAGATGAGAGGGAAAGAAAAGGCGTTTATGAATAATAATTAAGTTGCTTGCACATGTTTCACATACGAGTGTACTGTACTGTATGAGTCCTGCAGCACTTTTCTGCGTTTGAAGATATCACTCTCAGTTAGGGTCGTTAAATAAGTCAAATTAAATGAAACAATTTTGTGCTGATATAAATCAATCTGTCACCTGGTGATGTAAGATTGAAAGTTGCTTCCGCTGAGAGTATGTGTTGACGAGGATGGTCTCAAGTGCTTACTGAATCTACACAAGAGATTGAAGCTTTAAAATTCAACAGTTTGGGGTGCCTCCAGGGCGCCGATGGCAGCAGAACTTGTTTGCATCCCTGCTTACAGATGTTATAGTTCAAGGTTACTGTATGTCGTATGAAATATACAACGAACGATTTATCAATTTATTCGAAATCGTAAATGTAAACATTGTATTTGAGTTATTTGATCTCTTCTGTTGATGAACAAGCATCCTTAGAAAAGTACATATTCTTTACGCAAGTATTTGAAAATCAACGATTGTTTATCTTTCGTTTTATTCTCAGTAAAATCAGGGATTACAAAATATTTTTTTTTCATTTTATTTATTTATCCAAGTCCTTAGAACATAGAATGTTTCCTTACTCGAGAATCGCACTGTTACTGGTTGTTCTTTTTTTATTGTTTTTTTTATTGTTAACTCCTTAAGATTCTTCATTCCTGAAACATCCTTTTGTAAAAACGAACCGCAGATTAAGTGCCTCCCTTTCTTAAACTTTTATCGAGTTTTGGAATTCGTTTGGGTCAAATTAACGGCGCTATTACTGGAGTGGTCGACCAGAGACCGTAGTCTGACGAATTGGGTTGTTTTGTGTATTGGCTTGTAATGTTGTTTGTGTTAATCTAACAGTCGGATGAAATCTTCCAAAGCATAATTTTTAAGTATAATTTTGAAAAAAATACTGTGAATCATGTAAATGTAAATAAATAGAAGTTAAACTCTGCGTCCCAATTTGGACTCTACTAATGGAGTAAATGACACGAAAATACATGTGATTTTTAAGCAACTTCAAAATCTTTCAATTCTTTTTATAATCCCTCGGCCAAATCTCTGTTCAAAAATGCACTATAAGGGTACTCATAATCCCTGGAGAACGAGTAAATTATATTAAATCAGATAGGAACCACTTATACCAAGTAATTCCGAACAATTTATTGATAATAAGTTTAAGGTTTTGAGGATGCACAGAGTGCCGAAGAATATATCTAGCCATCTAAAATATTTACCACCAGTAAAAGCGAATAAAAAAGCGCCTGCAAAGTTTTTCCGTTCAGGAACTTGAAACATCACAACAATGAAGAAATGCCTGCACGATTGCAGGCATTCAAGAAAGGCACGGGTCTATGTTATCTCAATTCGAAAAATTGGTAACCCTCGCTGAGTAAAATAAGTAAATCAGTCTTGTGACTCGTGTAAGAGATTTATCGTTGCAAAAGGTGGTCCTTGACGGAGTGAATATTAAGTGACATTTTTATTTGAGGATAAAAAGAGCTTAATTCCACATTTAAACATATCAATTCATTGTGGGGTGAACAGTAAAAATGCACCCTCAAAAATGTAAACTCAAATTAGATAAATGGTCAGAAAGCAAAGAAAAAACAAAACGTACAGCATTAAATGTAGTAAAATTATAACAAAAAAGTTATAATGCTTCGTATTTCCTCATGTTGTATATTGAACAATTTCCAAGATACAACTGCAGTGATGTTTCTTAAATATGAGATGCGGTAAGGCAACAACAGAACTTGAGTTACTTCGCGTACTGTAGCTAACAAGGATGAGCCCTTTATATAGCCATCTCTCATTAAAAAAAAACTTTTAAGACCTTAAAGTAAAACAAACGCCATATTGGAAAAAACTTCATACGTCTTAATAGATCAAAAGAATGAGCCAGGCGGGTGGAGGTGCAAATTTTTCTTATTGCGCACTTTTGAAGAATTATTTATTCAGCAACAGCCTATTCCATCTCGAACTTAGGAAGAAATATGATATACATTTTTTTTCAAAATGCTTTCGGAGCTGAATTTTCTCAGGACCGAGATGTGTTGTTTCCAATTCAGATTTTATTTAAGGTAGCTTAATTGCTCAAATTTTTCAACAATTAAGGAAAACTATAACCTAGAACTGGACATTTATTGTTAAGCAATTTGTGTCTATCGCAGTAAGGTGTATGAACAAAATGTATCAAGCTCTGGTGACTCTTTTCAGTTGATAAAACTTTTAAGACGTTAAAGTAAATACGTGAAATATTAATGCAAAACAATCTAAAAAAAGTGAAAAACAAACCGACTAGAATTACAGAAAGCACAAAGACATTAATTGACTTAGTTGTATGTCCCAAAGTGAAATGTATTTGTTCAAATACAATACCGGAACTTAGTGTATGTGTCCACGAAGCTATTATGATTGAACTCCCTGAAGTTTATCAAAACATTAAAAGTAATAGAAAATATATCGACATGTTCAAATATAATAAAAACCAATTTAGAGCCATGCTGACAGATAAATGTGATCGACTAGATGACAATATAGATTTTCACGTTCTTAAATCACTTTTACAAGATAATTTGATGTTTTGTGTAGACAAAAAAAAAAGAAAACAAGAGACTCTAATAAACCTTAAAATATAAAAAAAATCTCAAATCTCAAGGCTAGTAAATTTAAAAGACCTTTAGATTGGTACAATTATACAATAAAAATGTATGGAATATGTACAAAAATAAACTATACCTTGCCAAAAAGAACTAATTATATTTGTAATAAAACTGTGTCATGTCAAAATCAAAAGGTTATGTGGAAAACAATAAAAAAATTAATTTTAAAGGAAGAAAAAACCAAAATCAATGAAATTCAATTCGCTGATAATTGGAGACAGGATGCTCCTTAATCGCTAGTAAGTTCAATTCCTACTTTATAGAAAGTATAAACGCGACTATTAATTCCATTCCACTGAACAGTTATCAGCCAATCGTTGAACTAAAACAATTAAAAAATATCTTTAGATTTAAGGAAATCGACATCAATGAAATTAAAACAATACAAAATGATGAACAGTAAAACAGTTCTGAAATTAAACATTTATATTGTGCTAGTTCGCATCGACTACTAAACTTGATTAATAGAACACAAAAGACCTGTGTAAATGGCTCAATATCCAGTCCGTTTGATACATGTTTTGGTGTCCCGAAAGGAACTATACTTGGTCCACTTTTGTTTTTTATGTAATGTAAAGTTTTAAAAACGTGTAAAATATCTCTGTTTGCCGATGATGCACTTATGATAATAAGTGGTTAAATTTTTAGTGAGCTTATTGAATATATAGAGGAAGACTTACAAAACCTTTGCATATTGCTATCAACAAAACAAACTGAAAATTAATTTTACCAAATCAAAATCAAATCAAATTGAAGGCAATGCCATTGAACAAGTGAACGAAATAAAATATCTTGTAGTATATATGATTTAATGCATGATTTATGTAGTTAAAAAAGTTTAAAAAAAAATAGGGTTCCTTAAAAGAATCTGAAAAAACATAACGACAATAT
Source organism: Orthonevra nobilis (assembly GCA_963555765.1). Classification (NCBI taxonomy): domain Eukaryota; kingdom Metazoa; phylum Arthropoda; class Insecta; order Diptera; family Syrphidae; genus Orthonevra; species Orthonevra nobilis. The sequence goes on along the minus strand of OY743224.1, from coordinate 104,811,293 downwards.
GTGCTGTTTGCGTGTATAACACGATAATTAAACCGTACTTATAATGAACATATAAATTGTCTGCAAATGTTACAAAATAAAGCCATGAGAACAATTCTAAAGTGTGACTTTTATACGCCAATTACATGGAAGCTTTTCGTTCAAAAATGGCTAAACATCAAACAACGGATTATATTTAATGCATTAGCCTTCGTGTTCAAAATGAAGAACAACTTGCTTTCACGGTACTTAACGTCGGACTTGGCCCACATCGGAGATTGTATACCTGAGAAGAAAAGATGGTTTTAGACTTAAACTGTTAAGAGACTCAGGGACGCAAAACCATTTAAATTATGTGGTCTAAAACTTTTTAATGAACTACCTTCAGCAATAAAAAATTAAATTGTTTTGTTGCGTTTCGAAAAAACATCTTAAATCACATAACATGCATGAATAAAATTACTAAATTTGTTCTAGTTAAATAAAACCATATTAATTATTATACATTCATATTGCAATTGTAAAAGTAAATAATGCTATACAAAAATTATACACTATAATGTAAACGTATAATTGAGGCAGAACAAAATGCTAGCAAACGCGATCCTTATAAGCCTGTCTTGTATCAAATTGTTTCATGATGAAAGCCACGAAAGAATTTTAAAATAAATATTACATTTACATTTATTGCGGAGAAAAAAATTAAACGTTTTTACAAAACAGTGCACATCTGACAGAGATATGGTCTGGATACCTTAGTACTGTGCAATTTGTGTGCCTTGTCAAGCTTGAGGGAAGAGAGAAGAGTCTTGTGTATGAAGACTGGACCAAGACTTGATTTCAATTTGCGAAACATATAATATATAAAAAGGAAGTATAACAATTAACCTGATAACTTAATAAGTTAGTAAACAAAAGGTTAAATAAATAAATATTAATATATTGGGTTGGCAACTAAGTAATTGCGGATTTCACTCATAGATGATTTTAGTTGAATTTTTAGGTTTGCTGACGTTATCGAAATGTCAAACACATTTTGTTATTTGATAGTTGGTACTTCAACTGTCAATCAGGAAAACAAATTTTTTGATCGGTTGTGTAGTTTTTGTTTGGCGTCTGTTGAAAAATGGAAAATCAAAACGAACATTTACGTCATATTTTCTTTTTTATTTTTCGAAAGGAAAAAAGGCACCGCAAGCTCACAAAAAGTTATGTGCTGTTTGTGGTGATGAAGCTTTAAAAGAATGGCAGTGCCAGAATTGGTTTGCCAAATTTCGTTCTGCTGATTTTTCAGTGATGAAAAACGTTCTGGTCGTCCAGTTGAAGTTGATGACGACCAAATCAAAACAATAATCGATTCGGATCGTCACAGTACAACACGTGAGATTGCAGAGAAGCTTCATGTATCACATACCGCTAAAAACAACTTTGCTATGTACGAAAACTCGATCAATGGGTTCCTCATGAACTGAAAGAAAATCATTTAACGCAACGCATTAACATCTGCGATTTGTTAAAGAAACGTACTGAAAATGATCCATTTTTAAAACCATTGATAACTGGGTTGTTTACAACAATGTCAATCGGAAAAGATCGTGGAGCAAGCCAGGTGAACCAGTTCAAACAACATCTAAAGCTGATATTCATCAAAAGGAAGTTATGTTATCAGTTTGGTGCGATTACAAAAGAATTGTCTACTTTGAACTTTTACCACCCAACCGAACGATCAATTCAGATGTCTACATTGAACAACTTACAAAATTGAACAATGCAGTTGAAGAAAACCGGCCCGAATTGACAAATCGAAAAAGTGTTGTATTCCATCATGACAATGCAAGCTCACACACATCTTTGGTCACTCGGCAAAAATTATTGGAGCTTGGTTGGGATGTTTTGCCACATCCATCATATAGTCCTGACCTTGCACCATCTGATTACTTTTTATTTTGATCTTTGCAAAACTCCTTGAATGGTAAAACGTTCAATAATAATGATGATGTCAAATCGTTTCTGGAACAGTTTTTTGCTGATAAGAACCAGAAGTTTTATGAACGTGGTCAAAAGGTCATTGCTCAAAATGGGCAATACATAACAGAATTAAGTTATTTCAAGTTATTTTCTAAAAAAATCCGCAAGAACTTAGTTGCCAACCTGATAAAAAAAGTAAAGTTAATGATGGTTAATGATGGTAAATATATCAATATTCCTTCGCAATGTTATAGATATTTAGCTTTGTTTAAAATCAACTTTTATAATAAGTCTGAATGTTTTGCCATCAAAATTACAACCGTATCAATATTGGCTACGTTGAGTAATTCATCCGTCGAGAAATGCCAAGGCAAATTGAGGATCATTTTCAGTGTCACAATTTTTCAGAGGCATAATAAAACATAATGGCCTTAAAAAATACCTTAAATATAACTCAGTTTTGGCTTCCTTGCTGTATGGTTACAGGTGAATATTACAGTTGAGTCGTTTATCTAAATGAACTCCTAATGAGCGGAACAGAGGCCGTCTTTGAAAGTATTGGTTGTTCAATTATTATAATATTCTTGGACTGTATTTAACGCGGGTGCAGATTGCATTTTAAAATATACAAACCAATATAATATGCTACCATTCACCAGTGAGAACAAGGTCTGCAGGAGAGTGCGTATGTCCTTATTATATTGACATTAAACTTTGTCAAAAAAAAAAACAAAAAATTTAAGAAATATTGAAATCTAAAAATCTAGTCAGATCCGCCCTGAGTTCTTCAGACTATCACACAAGAATTTTCCTGAAAATGTATTTCAGTCCAACGAAATGTGCTGTCCATTCTCTGAACCAGTCCAACTTAAATTAAAAACAGAAGAAGGATTGAGGATGACAGTCTAAGAAGCAAACAATGCACTCTTAGCTGCTGATTTCAAATCTGTACAAACGTACACGTACACTGTTTCCTGATCTCAACCAAAAGAAAACAAATCAACTTTACTGAAATAAGCATAGGGCACTGCGACTATATGTGACTGTTGTGCGGCCTTAATGGACTACGGCACCAGTCAGGATCTTGATGCAATAGCAGAGCTCAGAGGCAAGCAAGCAAGGGATATTGTTAAATTAAAATAGAGCACCGACTATTTCAGGAACTAGTTCGAAAAAGTGATCGGTTTCATATCTTTGGACAACAGACTTATTAAATACATAAAACACCGACCCTGATAAATAGTATTCGCTGAAACGGCGCTGAATCCAGATTTTATGCAAATTTTCCTGTTTTCCACAGTAATGGTTCCCATCCCGGTTGAGACCCAAACTTTCAAAAAACTCTCCTCTTTTTGTCTTGGACGAATTCATTCCATTCAACCATGGGAACTGAACCAAACAAGCTCACTTGATTAAGACTATAATTCTAATGAAGGATTAAGTAAATCCAAAAATGTTTATAATATTTTAAAATTCCTCGTTAATTGTGTATCACGATTGATGACTGAAAAGTTTGGGGAACAACAAAGCTTCCAACTGCAAACGCTTAAGTTACCACTTCGTCTTCCATTCGAAAAATTTATTAAAACCACGCACTCTCATACATAATCGTATCTTAGAATTATTAATTTAAGACGCAATAAAGTTTAGCTTCCTTGTGTATTTCATCTGCGCCTTAGGACGCCTACATTTCAGGCGAGACTTTCTCCTACTCGTACCTTCGGAATTCAAATATGTGCGCCGAATATTTCAAAGGATCTACTTTGACGAGGTGGAGCTAAGGACGATATCATATTTTCGCATGTGTGTTGTCTTGTATCACCTCATATTTGAAATATTCTCCAAGGTCAAGATTAAATTTGAGATGAATTTCGTGAGACTGGCAGTCATATTAAAAAATGAGAAAAACAATTTTTATGGCGTGTGTTTTGGCTTCAAGGACTGTGGTGTAGATGAAAGCGTTTTTTTTTTTTTTTTTCTGGGATACTTTCCATGGGAGCACGTGGGCTATGTTATTGCGATTTGCTTATGGATTGTTATGGCAATTGGTTGGGATTGATGATAAGAAACTCAGTTTCCAATGAATTGCCCAACAAGGAGAGAAGCATAATATTTTGGTATCTCTTTTCGTTCAGAAAATTTCACTTTAATGTTTTCATGTTGTTTTGGTTTGATTCTGTTAACTGCAAAATATAATTCTTTGTGAGACTGAATGGTATTGTCTTAGATTATTATTGACTATAATTTCATTTAATATTATAATAAAAAAATAGTATTTTAAAGAAGTTGAAAACGTGAATAATAAAAACGATCATCGCATTGGTTCAAAACGATTTTCTTAAACTCAAGGGAAGGATCTTGGGAGCGCTATTACTTCATCAGCTTATCAAATATTTTAAAACACAAACTTAATCTGTGGACATATCTTTGCTTTCGGAATACCTAACCGATCTCTGCATCTTTTACGTGAAAAGTGGAATTACTTTCACTGCAATTTTAAAACCAGTTGACGAAGTTTGGCATTAGGCTCTATTGTCGAAAATGTGTGCATTGGACTTTGAAATCCTTGAAATCCATCGCTGAAGTAAAATGGCTTTTCATCATTAGAATGTGCATAAATAACACGATTGAAAGCAGTACTTTGCCACGTAAAGCCTACATTCGCTGCAAACTGGAATTTGACACTTACCTACTTACTATGTTTGAGCATGTGATCCTTACCCCAGACCGATCCTGCTTTATGGTGTTCAAAACCAAACAAAAAAACATGTCGGAGTTTTAAAGTCTTGCGATCCTCAATCCAACTCCTTTGCAATGACTCCTGCCTCGACTCGCCAGGAAAACAGGATCTTTGTTAGGCCGGTAAACACACATGTGACACGCTCTCCGCGGTTCACTATTTCCTAGTCATTTCATACATCAGTGCCTGTCTCTACTTCCTTTAGTGGAAAATTCGCGCACATTTGTCGCGAAAGATTTGTTGAAGAATATTGTGTGTCTTCCCTATTAAGTTACCTGTGGCTTCAAAGAGGGAAGCTGCTTTTACGTTTCCTGCTCTAACATTCATAAAGCATATTTGTGTCTCCGTGACACGTAAACATGGTGCAAAAGTCCCCGTACAGGAATACATTTATTTTATAGTGTAAACAATTTTTAAATTTGAAAAAGAAAAACTAAAAATAAAAAACAATTCACAACAAAAAAGAAAATCCATGGCAAAAAAGTCTCTGTACATTTAATTTTTCCATCGATTTTCTTGTAAATAGAATTGAATTATTAACTTAAACATAACAACATTACGGGCTTCCCGCAATCGGTCTTTTTCCACTCCCCAAGTAAGATCGATCTTGGGTCTGCTTTGTTGGATATTTTATGGTGGCGAATTTATTTTTCCAAGTGATCCCACAGATGCTTAATTGGGTCGAGATCTAGCAGGGTGTTTAATTTGATTTCTGACGTGCAAAGCAACCATTTTTAGCAATTAGTGGTGCGTTTCTGGGGCTGTTATTTTGTTGAAAAATCTCTAGACCAATCTTTTACGCACTTGTAAGATGATTTTCTTTGAGTATATTGAAAAATCTTAATTTATACCGATAAAATCAAGATTCACAACTCCAGAATGCTTTACAGTTGATATAAAGTTTTTGGTAATCAAAGCTCTCTCCATACTATATGACGACGGTCAAACTAAAACTTATTCCAGCACGAATTCTCTTAGCCCAAGTGTTTAATTGCCTACTACAGTCTAGTTTTCTTATTGGCTATTAGAATGAATGGCTTCTTTCAGCTAACTCGAGCACGAAATCAATTTCTAGACAACAAATTTAATATTGTCCGAGGACACACATCAATTCCGTCTATAGTTTTCAATGCACCGGCCATAACGGTTGCACTTTGCTTAGGATCTTTTGTGAAACCTCTTACCAATTGCTTTTCCGTACGATAGTCAATCTTCTTGGATCGGCTGGATCTCGGTTTAATGGTTATTGTTTTTTTAAATTGTGGTTGTACCACGTATTTTAGCTATTTCATCCACGGACTTTCATTCCTTAAGTCAATAATAATATGTCTGGTTGCCAAGTCAATATGCTTATTTAAACTGTACGGAGACTTTTTGGACTATGTGCATGTATATATATATATAATGGCATGATTTCGTAGAACCAGACAACAATCTTCTTTAGCTGCCAGTTCAACACTATAATACTCCTCTCTTCACAGTTATGAGATTATGACCTTAAAAATTACTCGAACTACGTTCTGTGAGTGCAGTATATTCACTACTGTAAAACGATGAGCTTCAGTTTTTCCCATCTAAGAACAGAAAGAGTTGATCGCACGTTATCACAATTGGATTCCAATAGAGTGCCTCAAACCCTGAAGAAAAGGGATAATTCTCAGAAAGTTGCGCTCATCTTTCCGTTCCTTCCAATTGCACTGTGAGTAGATTATTGAGGTAGATTATTTCGGCGAAGTCTACATTCATTTCTGTTCCAGGCTTAGAACTTTGTATACATATTTCCAACTCCGTATTTTGAATCACTTTTCATGAAAACCATTCATTTCCTTCCATTAAAAAACTGTAATAAAGCCTTTATCTCGTATTCCTTTGCTGTTTGCGATTCAATATCCTGAACAAAAGTGTTGCTCTGTCATCAATCATCACTCGACGCCGAATGGCCCAGAACCTAGCAAAGCCTTTAGAAGCTTTGGACCATAATGCCAAGCATTGGTTGACTACTTACGACAGCATTACGTTGACTCTGTTTTGACTGTCCGTGTTAATGGCAACAAAAAAAAAAAAACAATAAACTTTTTTTTTAAGGTTCCGTACCTCAAAGGAAAAGCTGGACATTAAAGGATCACTTTGTTGTCCGTCTTTCTATCAAAGCGCTTTTTCTCAAGAATGCTAATGACTACTGTCCCCTAAGCTTCAAGCTAGTCAAGCTTCTAAGAAATCTAAGATTTAAAATCAGAAAAATATTAAGTACATTGTACGGTGGTACGGAATCCTTCGGTCGTTTGTCCGACACTTTTTTTTTACTCTGTTTCTCTGTTTGGGATACGAATTGATCGAACTGAAATCAAGGCACTTAATCTTAACTGTGCTGCACAGCTGGTTTGAAATTAAGAATAGTGGTCTAGAAGATGTTACTGAAACAAGTGCGTGGTTTTTTTCTGTCAGACATTTTAAGTACAAAAGTGTTTTCGAATTAACGTACTGTAATTTAGATTCGATTTCACAGGAAATGAAGTTAGTAAAACAAGTTTTTGTGAGCGAGTATAAGCATCACTTTATTTCGTTGATTTATACCCATCAAGCTATTACTGGTCCCTAAAGAAAATCGCTGTCCCTTTCCCGACAGTTTGAGATAACATTTATTTGAAATGGAATATCGTACGTTATACAAAATAAAATATCGTATGCGAGTTTTACAAAACTTCAGCATTGTAATCTAGACTTATATGATTCTGGAATACAAACCACTTTGCCGACAATCCTTTTCATAACCCTGCACAGAGAACAAGTTCTCCTGCCACAGAGGGAAAAGGATACGAATTAAAAGTAAGAACGAAAAATACATCTTGAGTTCAAAAGTTTTGTTTCTCTAATTGAAATTCATCCACAATAGGATTGACAGTGATATCTTCATCCTCTGTTTGGTGCATAGTGAAAACCGTCTGCAACATGAGCATTTTATCGCATACCCTTCGGCAAGAAGCATGCTTAGAAATGACAAAAAAGGAAATCAAGTATCCGACTGGCAGTTCAGACTTTTGATATTCAACCTTACTAGATGGAAGTATCTCATATAAAGAAAGCGAATAAATAACCTCAGGATCAACACACGAACACAACACTCTCCCCTCCTTTCCCATTCCTGTTGAACGTTTATTGGAAATTTTTGATGGTCTACTACGTTCGCATACTCGTTGCATAAAAGCATTTGATAATTATTTCCCGCTCGAAGTTCATTGCAAATGTCCTTGGGAGAAATATGCAAAATGTGGAAATTCCATTAAAAGCCAAATGTGTGCTCGTTTTCCTATTATTTATTGAATATTTTCTCCTTTAGATTATTTTGAAAATCCTAATGCGATTTGAAACCAGTTCATCCAATAAATTTTATTTTGATGGTTAAATAATGGTTTGGGTATCCTGCCGGTTCGTATATACAAATGCTTGTTTGAATTTTTGCATTTGCATGCGAATAAATGTCCCGTTGATGCATGCAAAGTGCAATGAAAGGACAGTAACAGATGGCATTGAGTCCTTTTTTCGAAAACGAATAAAACGTTCACGTCAAAATTTGAATTACATAAAATTGGTGTTGAAGTTAGTCATTTCCGAGACACATATACTCACGAGAGGGAGCAAATAATAATGTTTAAACACTAGAACCACTTTCACAGCATTACCGATGACGTTGCTTTATATCCTGCTGGAACAACGAATTCGATACTAAGCATAAAATAGGGCAATAAAACGCATCAATTTAGGAATCGTTCAAAATAACGGAGTTGTTAAAGTCTGATTTCTGCAATCCAGACTACTTACCTTTATGTATATCAACTAGTAGCGAATAAAATACTGCGAATCGAGCGAATGCAAATAAATCTCTATTTAGACTCCACCCATTGATCAATTGAAACCAAAATCATCTGAGCTTCGAACCACTACACAATTCTTCTTCGCACATTGTGTAAAATGTATTTTATAATTCCAACAGAGCGAACAGAGCGAAGAGCGAAAAGAGATAAGTACATGACGATGTAGACAGAAAATTATAGGAACACCAACGGCATGGGCTGTAGTGTCTTTCCAATGACAAGACAAGTGCTTCCGAAGCCCTGTAGTGGCTAGGGATGTGTCTGCTTGGATTAATTGACAGTTGGCGTTGTGGTTACACTTGCAGCTTTTCATATTGGAGTTCTATCTCCGCGCCCTGAACAGAGAAAAGAAAAAAATGTGATTGTTCAAAAAGTGCTGATAGCAGAGTTGTCATAACAAAACTGGAATCCAAGTACATCTTAGTTTCAGAACTACTTCAGAAATAACAAAAATAAATACCACCAAAAAACCTGCAGCCATTAAGTTTTTACAAATATTTTTGTTGTTTTATAATTTTTAGTACATAAAAATAAGTTTTATTAATTTATTTGAATAAGTCGAAAGACCCGCACAGAGCCAGTAATCTATTTGAAATAAAGTTAAGATACAAAAGCTGGTTCAAGTGATTCGGATTCATAAATTAAAATGCATTCAAACTGAACTGAAACTGCCTGTATGGAACAACTTAAAACCTTCCAAAATGCATCAAAAAGAGGATTTTAAATTTTGTTCGTCAGCAATTGCAGATAAATTGGCTACTTAGTCCTCTCAACTGAAACCCAAAAATTAACCACTACAAAGTACATCCTTTTTGTTAATGCTCGAATCGATGCAGTTTCTGCCCATCGAAATCCAACAATAAGAATTCCTTCAATTCACTCCACCATAGCTGAGAAATGTCTAAATTGAAATCCAACCCGTGATGGAGCTCAAGCTCCATACCAATCTACCCGCATGAGTTTCAGTTTTTCAGTGCACAAACATACTTCTTGTGTACGAGGCATCCACTCAGCCATCCAATGCCGGAGCATTGTTTTGTGAATGCAATGAAAATGAGAAATGAGTCCTTTCAATAAAATCCTTAATATGTCAAGTGAACTGTTGTTGTCATTGCCGTTCCTTCTTTTTAGTTTTGAATGGACGAAAAAAATAAACACAGTTGTAATTTTTTATTTGAGTGATTCGAAATAAGCGGCATTATGTTAAGGATGTAGGATTTATGCATATAAGGCTAAGATGATCAACAATTGTTTGTAGTTTTTTAATTTGCGCACTCTCAAGGGATAACGACACCCTTAAAATGCATTTGGCACAGATCGAGCAGAAGGGACAGAAATGGATTAAGAGAATGTTTAGTGGTTCGTATTTTTTTTTTTCCACAGCTTCATGGTAACAGTGTGCCTTGACTTATATATTTGCAGTCATTTAATTCGCAGAATTTTATTCGTAATAATTGAAAGATAACTTAAGAACTTTATTGACAGTGTTATGTCCTCACAAGAGAACTAACGACATCATCTTCAAAAACTATTGACAACTCCAGTGAAAGCACCATTAATTTGATCTTTGCAAACGGTGATTGGATCAGATTGGAAAACTCGATGAAAGTTCAGGACCTTCTCTAAGACTCAAACTAAATTTTAGCACTTAGCAAACTGCACCATCATACCGTTGATGTTCGCCAGGAATAATGTAAAATGCCATAAGAGTCAAGACATCTTCTGAAATCATAGGTCAACCACAAACAAACACTGCATAAGCTGACCGGTTAGTAGTGTTGGAAGCGCAATAAGATCCATTAATCTTATTTACTTAAGGTGGCGCTATAGTCCGGGTTGAGCCATGGTCTCAATCAACAAGCTTCTCTAGCTGTCTCAAGCTTTGCACGCAAAGTTGGTTGAGGTCCCCTTCCATATCCTTTTGACTAAGTCAATGTCGTTGCGCCCTCGTTTGCCTCCAAAACAATTTTTGCCGCCTGTCTCAACGCTCAAAAACGCACTGTTGATATCACGTTGCGTTCTTCCGATTATTTCAAGTTGAACATACCTTTGAAGGCATCACTTTGTCTAAAATGTTTTTTGACATATGGCAGAAAAATCTTTGCACAGTAAAAATGGCCACCTTTCTTGGGGATCGGTCAGACAATACTGATTTTCTATTCTTCGGGCATGATTTCTTCAGACCATATGTTGAAGTTGATGCGTACTTAAAAGTTCGACAACTAGGCTCTCCGCTACAGAAGTTTTATTAGACTCATGCTTAATTATTTCTATCTTAATTTCGTCTAGGCCGGGTGGACGGTATAGTTGGTTTGCGTCGTCTTCACTGAATGGTTCAGGTAAAAGGCTGCGCGCACAGTGGTGCGACAAAGCGGTGCGATGCGAGAAGCGGTGCGATGTACGTGCGCACAGAGAAGCGATATTCGGTGCGACAAATGCGAGCTTCTCGCAAACCTCTCGCAAGCTTCTCGCACACAAACTGTTCTGACCAGTTTTCAAGCGATTCTGTGCGAGAAGTATTCATTTTTGTTTTTGTTTCTTCTGATGAAATTTCTTTTGTTTTGAACGAAATTTAAAACCAAGGGGAGAAGACAAGAAATTTCGTTATTTGTGACTGCATTTGTCATAAAAGAAATAATCGTTGTACTTGCGTGATAATTTTTGTAGTTCATTTTGTGAAATGGATTCAGAACAACTCATTTCAGCAATTTTCGGAAGGCGGCCACTTTGGGACCAGAAAAATACTCGGAAAACTTTCGTTCATCATTCCTTAACTGGGGATATAAATGATGGAACTCCCCTTTTTCTTCTCTTTTTAAATAAATTTCGTGGACTTTTATTCTACTACGGCATAACAATTTAAAATATAAATTAAAAAATCTTCCTCTGATGATGAACTCTTCGTGACAAGCATCAGAACAGCACAGAGCAGCTTTCATTGTGCGCACAACATCGCATATCGCATTAAACCTAGTATCGAATCTGCACTGGTTCTCGCATCGAACCGCTTCTCGCACCGCACCGCTTCTCGCATCGCGTCGCTTTGTCGCACCACTGTGCGCGCAGCCTAAGTTGAAGAAATGTTTTTGCTTCTCAGCTCAAAGTTTGATCCGCCTGAACAAAAAGATTCGACCTTCTGCAAGATGGTCCGACTTACACAATTGTTGAAAGTTGAAATGTGTACAAATAATTTTGTGTATTTATTTTTTTGTCCATCACTGTATTTTTTTTGCGTCCGTGAATGAATGAAATCGGATTTCAATAAAAGAAAATAATTTTCACATGAAAAATCTCCACTTGTTCTTCATAAAGAAATATAAATTTGAATAATCACGAACACCTAATTTAATCTGTTTACTTGTATTTTTTTTTTACAGATCAAGGATGTTACTCGAAACATAAAGAAGGCAGTAGTTGCATCCTCACTGGAGGAGATCCGTGCAAAGGTGGCAGAAAAGTTTGAAAAAGTCGACCTCCAACCAACGATACATCTGGACTCGGATGGCACAGAGATAGACGATGAGGAATATTTCAGGACACTTGAACCCAACACTGAATTGATAGCCGTGTTCCCCGGAGAACATTGGATTGATGTAAGTTCCATACTACGAGTATGATGCGTGTGTGTGTGTATGCTTTAAAGTTTACAGGCAAAAGTATATGTAATTAACTTTTGGCGCATAGAAAATTCTCCACATAAATTTTACACTGGCAAATTCAATATGCGTGGTCATGAAGGGATGGAGTTTTTTTTTGTTTTTCTAGTAAATTAAAAAACTTTTTCGTTATCCTTGTTGGCTTCCGGACCAGCGGCAAAACAAATAACATAAAATAGAGTTATGCAAATACATATAATCACCCTGAACCCTTAAATCTTTATTATTCTGTGCTCCAAGGGAACGTTGGTTAAAGGATGCATAGTTTTGTAATTGTTTCATGTAATTGTATTCGAGGCTTCCTTCCTTGTTGAGTGAGGTTAAACTTTGCTTTTTAGTATTAAATTTTTTAATTTTTTTCCTTGGTACCTTGGAAACGGTTTTTTTTCAGCACGAAGTTGACTACAAATTGCGTATGGTCCTTTTCCAGTTTGTAGTTTAGTTTAAGTGGGCTTTCATTTTTTAATCAGTTTAATTTCTGATCGGTGCAAGAAATACTTTACCCCTTCTGACTTAGATACGTCACATCTAAGCAGGTGCACCCAAAACCACCCTACAGAAATTTTAGACCAATATGCACCGATACCTTCAAATTTTCCTTTTGGTCGTGCTGTGCACTATTTAAAAAAATGGCTTCGTTTAATAAAATATTGCTGAATCAATAGACACTGTGTGACCCTTTTTACAAGATCTTTAAGGTCACTGTAAGCAGATTAAGTCTTGAAGCAGCAAAATGTTTACCTCGTCATTCGCCTTTAATTTTTCTCGATATCCTTCATGTTATGAAGACACAACATGTAAGCTGTGCAATAAACCGCACGTACAGAAAACGTACTCTTATTTTCTCGTAAGTAACTCGCCTCTAGCCGAAATCCACCACTTCAATTTATCATATCTCCTAAGAACGAGGTTTATTATAACAATGACAACAATGAACTTCAGATCGACTTTCCGAATAATCGATTTCAATCTTCCAAAAGAAATTTTGACTTTTTTATTTCAATCTTCCAAATTTTTGTCTGTAACGATGCTGTCACGGGAGGTGCTCTGGGTATTACTCTTCCAACGTATTCCAAGATTAAGTTGTCAGTGGCTTGTGATTATGTTGTTGTCTCTGTTGCAAAGGCGGCGTGGGTGCTTACGAAATCTTTTAATAACGGAGACTAAAATACTGCGAATTGAGTGAATGCAAATAAGTCGATAGAATATTTTTAGACCATACTCGGACTCCATCCATGAAGCAATTGAAACCAAAAACAATATCTTTCGATTTTTCTGAAAGGGAAGTCAAAATCTCTTCAGAGCGAGAGAATTAAAAAAATAATGTAGAAGTCCTTTCAAGTAACAAATTTGAAGTTGATGCTTTGTGGCTCTGATGAAATGCCCCTGAAACAGTCATCTCGCAGCATCTTTAGGAAAGACACTCTAATCAAAACATTTCGCCAAACTTGACAAGTTGAAGACTTTAACGCGTAGTCAAGCTGTCTTGATTGCTAGAATTCTTTGAAGCTATCATTATTGACACATTTTATTTGAGTTGCAATCCTTTTTTAAGTGGAAAATAAAAAATTGGTTGGAAAAAATAAATAAATAAATAGATTAAATTAAATTGATCCCAATATTGGTTTCGATAGTCTTTCTCGAAAGCTAATCGTTTTAAAATTCAGATCAGTTGTTTTTTTTCGGTCTCTTTGTTTATTGGAGAGTCTCATATCTTCACCATCCAACAGTTAGTGTTATATCAGAAGTACATCAGCGCAGCCTCATGGGCCCCATTTAATCCAATAATTCCTATGCTATTTGACTACTGCTGCATACGTAAATAATTCAATGTTGGCAAAATAAAAACTTACACGAATACGATTAACTCAAAACTTTGACTTTTGAACGCGTGTTGTGCTTATAATCAACGGAATACGAGGTATGATCCAGAAGTAATAATTATCGATTATTTCCAGTTCGCATAGAACTTCAAAAAAAAAATTAAAACGAACGGATCTGAACAATCCGAAGTTCAAGGATAACAAAAGATCACAAAAGATCATAAGAAAACTGAAATTTTATTTCGAGATGTACATAAATCTGAAAAAAAACAAGCCATTGTATTTCGCTGGGCCCCAACCGTTAAGCCAACACCTTCTTACCAGAGACTTGGTGGAAGCAACAGGGGGCTCTCCTTGTCCCTACTTCACCGTTGCATGCTGTGAAGTACTTCCACTGACGATGAACGCCGCGAAGGACGTCCATCCACGTTCCTCACCGAAGACAGGGTGAAAAAATTGATGATGATCAGATCGAAGAGTGACCAATAGGTACTTAGCTGAGGTCACAGGGATCTCGTATGCCAGTATTTAAAGAATCCTTGCCAATGAGTTATGATACCTATGAAGAAGTTATCTGCGCTCTAGATGCCAAGAATGTTAACCGAGAGGAAAAAACAAGAATCGAGGCCACGTTCGGAGGGTGAATTAAGAAAAAAATGTCACATTTTCTCACCATGGACAAGACCTGGATCCACAGTTTCGATCCAGAAACCAAACAGAAATCAATGACATAGAAGCGACCCTTTTCACTGACGGCAAAAAAAAATTAAAGTGTCCAGTTTAGAAGGAAAGGGTATGACATCCGTTTTTTGGGCCGCTGAAGGAATTTTTATGATGGGAAAGGAAGTCACTACCAGGCTCTTACTTCACGGACCAAATAAGAAGATTGCGAGAAGCTTTTTAGGAAAACTGCGAGCCGGAATGCTGTTTTATGAAGACATCACACCGGTTCCCAAGGTAGCAATTGCGATGGCTGCAATTCAAGAAACAGGATTCGAACTGCATGAACACCCGCTCTATTCGCCAGATCTAGCTCACAATGACTTCTACCTCTTTTTTCGTCTCAAGAAACGCCTTCGGAGCAAGAAATATGAAGATGAAAGTGAACTGACGGCCGCTGTTAAGGTGCTTTGGGAGATTCAATAGAAAACATTTTTTTCTAACGATATCCTGGACTTGGAAAAAATATGGCAAAATGCATAAACTTGTTAGGAGAGTATGATGGAAAATAAATTTTGTTTTTTATGATAGTTTTATCACCTTGGTTTATAAAGGGTGATTTTTTAAAAGCTATAGGAAAGTTTTTTTAAAAAAAAACACATAAAATTCAGAAAAATGCATGAAATCTTTATTTGAATCGATAGTTCCGTTTCATGCTAATGTTGACCATCCGCTTAGTCCAATTTTGGCAAACTCTTTCCCACAATTCGGCCGGTATCTCACGAATAAATGCTTCAATGTTGTTTTCCAATGCGTCATTGGAAGCGGGCTTGTCTGAATAGACATGAGCTTTAACATAGCCCCACAAAAAATTGTTTAAAGGCGTTTAATCGCACGATCTAGGCGGCCAATTGACCGGTCCCGAACGTGAAATAAAATGTTCAACGAACTCGCTTCTCAATAAATCCAATGTTGCGCGTGCTGTGTGGCATGTGGCACCGTCTTGTTAAAACCACATGTCATGCAAGTCAAGCTCTTGCATTTTGGGCAAAAAAAGTTGGATATCATCTCACGGCAGCGCTCACCATTCACAATTACGTTACGATTCGCATCATCTTTGAAGAAGTACGGTCCAATGATGCCACCAGCCCATAAACCGCACCAAAGTGTGACTTTTTCTTGATGCATTGGTAGCTCTTGCAATGCTTCTGGCTGATATTCACTCCAAAATCGACAATTCTGCTTATTTACGTACCAATTGAGCCAAAAATGAGCTTCGTCGCTGAACACAATTTTTCGGTAAAAAAAGTGGATCTTCGGCCAACTTTCCAAGAGCCCATTTACCAAAAATTTTATGTTGCGGTAGGTTTTTCGGCTTCAATTCTTGCACCAGCTGTATTTTGAAAGGCATCACACCTAAATCCTTCCGCAAAATTTTCCACGTTGTTGAGTAACAGAGGCCCAATTGCTGCGAATGGCTACGAATCGATAATTGTTGGTCATCATTAACACTGGCCGATACAGCTGCAATATTTTCTTCAGTTCGCACTCTACGTAAGCGTGTTGGTGGTTTAAGGTCCAACAATGTAAATTAAGTCACAATAGCCCGAATAGCCGCTTCAGTGGGTCGATTAAACTGACCATAAAATGGGAGAAGCGCGCGATGAACTTTCTTAACAGAGCACGCATTTTGATAATAAAATTCAATAATTTGCAAGCATTGTTCGTTTGTAAGACGATTCATGGTTAAATTAAAGACCAAACTGAAGATATTTGACAGTGAAACAAAACACGAAACGTGCGTAACAGCTGACGCAGTGTTGCCAAAAAGATAATAGCTAAAAAATCACCCTTTATCTCCTGACGAGATGTTCGAACACTCTTTGCTGAGATTGATATTTGAAATGTATTCGACGTCACCGACCTTCGGCTGTATTCGGAACGATAATTTATGTTAAATTAATTTAATTCTGAAATAAGCAACATGCTCGTCTTATCATCGCTATCTAAATATTGTGTGAAATTAAATGCCTCGAAATCTTAATGCTGTTTGTAAATTTTAAAAGGAAACCAGGCAACGCTTCAATTTTTAATTGAACTTTATTATTGCAAGTCAAATCATGGAATAAGTCTGAACTTTTCAAACCAACAATGATTCGAGTCTTTCAAAATAATTCTACTGAAAAAGAAGGCTCATTTTTTGTTGTCCATTTTAACTTGAAAAGGTTATATTAATACACATTTTGTTGTTTATAATTTTTGTTTAAAAGCCTTGTCAATCATTATTTTGCAATCTGTCCGAGACCGCATATCTAAAGCAAATTTTATTCATCTCTCTGACTTTTTGGTTATATTTGAAAATTGCCTCCAAACTGAAAAACCAACCATTAATCAAAATGATTACATCATAGCTTCATCCATCGACCAGTTCGCCTTTAAAATGAAAAATTAAACAGCACTCATAAATCGATAAGGATCGCTTTTTAACCTTTTCTGCCAGGCACGTTAAAGGCTCCTTCATAAGAAAGGATAATCATTAAAAAAAAATTGTTCGCTTTCCACAAAAAATAAGAAAAGAAAAACAATAACGATTTTAGTTTCGACTTGTAAATAAATGGAAACATCAGTCTACTACTTCTTCTGGCTTGACATTTAAAAACTGTCAAAAAACTAAACGAAATTAATTGTCTTGACAGCGAAGAACAAACGAAAGGTCAAAGCGAGGAGCCTAGAGGTAAAAAAATATCTGTCAAAAATAAGGCTCGTTTCCTCAAATGATATTCCTGATTCTTAGGAAAAAAGTTAATTCCTTTTGCCAAGGTTTATAAGTTTAAAGCCTCTCGTCAACATGAGTTTCTAAGTGTGGGCGTTTAGTGGTTGATGATGTGCTTTCGGTTTTGATGGCGTTTCACATTTTCGATGGCTTATGTCTTGTCTGACAGCAGCAATCACTCAATTAGGTAACCTAAATCAATGGTGGCGGCGTCGTTAAATCCAAATTCAAACACAAGTTGAGGTATTATGGTATCAAAAAGGTTAACATGGCTTTGTCAATATTTGCAAATCTTCCCCTTGAAACCGAAGCTTTTGTCTCAAGTATGTGAAATTTAAGGGCATGTGTTTCTTGAAACGGAGAGTCTTGCAAAATTTTATCGATAAAAAATAAGATAATAATTGTTGGTGTGCCAATGCTGTTCTTATCTTAAGACATTTCTTCAGCCGGTAGTTCAATTTTTTAAAGTCATCTTAGTAGACTCTTATTTCATCACCTCGGTGTAATTTGCTTCAAGGTGTTCAGCTCAGCTTCAGTTCCTTCACGAAGGTTCTATACACCATACATCACTTTTGTTTAACTGATGCTTGAATAAACTAACCAGATCTGGTTTCTATATTAACGAAGATTCCTCGGACTTGATTTGAGAGGTCTCCCATGAAGCTGCCATTACAACCTTACTCCTTGAGCATCGCGCTGATGCAGTGGATATAGGAAAGGGTTTTTCAACAGGGACGCTACAGGGACAGCAAACGACGCCATATTTCTTGCCGCTCTTTTCACATTTTCTCTTCAGTAAGGTTTGCCATTTCATGATGGAAAGATATACGAGCCAATAACGAGTCGAAATTATTTAAATTTACTACCGAAATTCGGAGTCAGTGGCCTCAACGTTAAGAGCGCTACGTCCAATTTATGGTCGTCAAAATCGTCCTAGCAGATCAAAAATTGAGCATCTAGTGGAAAAATTTGAATCCACAGGCACAGTAAAAAATGTTCCCGTGCCAGTGAGACAAAGAAGTGCCTGTAGTGTCGAGAATACTGCTGCCGGTGAGGCTTCAGTTCTCAAGCGTTGGGCATCTCTGTAACGTCGTTGTGGCGAATTTCGCGAAAAGATCTTGGCCTACATCCTTACGAGATTAAATTGATGCAAGAATTGAAGCCGCTTGACTACCAGAAGGGCTGAGCAACAACTTGAAAATGATTCGGAATTTCATCGAAAAATCATCTTCAGCGATGAGGCTCATTTCTGGCTGAATGGCTCCGTCAATAAACCAAATATGCGGTATTGGTCAGGCAGCAATCCATACGTACTCCATGAGTCATCATTGCATCCCGAAAAAATAACGATTTTGTGTGGTTTATGTGCCGGCGGCGTCATTGGGCCGTACTTCTTCCGTGATGATCAAGACCAGCACGTTTCTGTGAATGGGGATCGCTACCGCTCAATGATAACCGAATATTTTTGGCCCCAATTGGATGATATGAACTTGGAGGACATGTGGTTCCAACAGGACGGCGCCACAAGCCACACAGCGAATGTCACAATCAATTTATTGGAAACTAAGTTTGGAGAACGTGTTATCTCACGAAATGGTCCAGTCGCTTGGCCGCCTCGGTCGTGCGATTTCACGCCGTTAAACTATTTCCTGTGGGGCTACGTCAAGTCTATGGTCTATGCCCACAAGCCAGCGACGATTGATGAACTTCGTACGAATGTCGAACGTGAAATTGCAGCAGTATCGGCCGATTTATGCTTGAAAACCGTCAAAAATTGGGTTCAGCGTATGGACTTCTGCAAGCGTGCCCGTGGTGGCCAAGCAAAAGAAATCGAGTTCCATACATAATGGCATCGAACGTACTTTCATAGGAATAAAGAATTTCATTGATATCCAAAACCCGATAGAATTGGTGCAGTATTATTATCCGGCAACATCAATTATAATTCTCTTTTAAGGAGAATAAAGCTAAGCATCAACCCACTTGACTTTAGACTCGTGGGCTACAGTCCACAAAGAAAGAATGGCTCTTTCGTATCCCCTCTCTTTGCTCTTATTATGAAGTTCATCAACCAATGTTGATTAGAGTAAGGCTTAAGATATTGATAAGAAATCACTCATGTGAAGCATTTGATTATTTTGTAAATAATCCTTCTTGATCCTTACCTAGCATGGCCTATGGTTTGGCTTCGTACTAATAAGACAAAGATATCACCTCATACAATTTAAGCAGTTGGACTGTCCATTTGTTAATTTTGTATTGATCAAAATGGACACGAGCCTCGTTTTCGAGTTCATCTGAATCTCCTCTCTTTTACTACGGTCAATTTTTGCCTTGACGTCCTCCCAAGAAAAATGGGCAGTCTGGAATCTCCGCTACTGCTCTGAAAAAGAAACAAGGAATGATGCCTGAATCTAAAGAGAACTCGTTCCTGTGGTGCAGAGTTAACCACAAAATCTGGTCATATCAAGAACTAATAAATTGACACCAACTAAGCTAACTTTTTTTGCTACCCTTGTGTAAGTACATTTCGAAACCCTGATTTTGAATCATTGAAATTGAACTTTTGTTAACATGCAAATGTGTACAAAACTCAATCACTGCGAACACTTTGAACCTTTTTGTGATTTAAAAAAACAAAATGGAATTGGCTTTTTCCTCCGAACTTTCATTTAATAGAACAAAAAGGCTAAATTAAAATGTTTTAATTGTTTAACGTGTCTACGTGGTTTGCATTCAATTAAAAATATATGAAGGTTGAAAATAAAAAACACCATATATGTATTTTTGGGTTTGAAAAATCAATAACACCTCATCCTTTTGATATTCTCAATTGCAGCCTACACACTACGTTACCATCTCTAGTCGTCGAGAGTTTGCCGACACGACAGATGCCATGGAAGAGACGAATCGTATCAAAAAACTTGTTGGACAACTTCAAAGTAATCTATGCAACGTGTCAGTGATGAGTGACCCTGATCTGGACTCCTTGTCGAACATGGACCCCAATTCGTTGGTCGATATCACTGGGAAGGATTTTATGGACCAGCTGAAGGATTCAGGCAGGTTAGGGGGAGGCCGGATGGTGGTTTTCCCCCCATCTTTGTCTCGATGTTTTTTTCTTTATTCTTTTTTTTTCGCCCTCCATTCAATCTCATTTTAATTCGATAATTTTATAAAATTTTGCATGCATTTTTTTTTTTGGTTGCGGGTGGTGAAATTTTGAATTTTTATTTATTTAAAAAAAAGCAACTTGCTTTTTTGCATGGAAATAAATAGATTAATTGTTTTAAGTTTAGCAAAAAATAGGTCGGTAGTCTTAAATTTTGAATCTGTGACGCTTTTAGTTCGAAATGAATTGGTTCGGATGTTTAGAAAGAAACACACGTGTTTCGTGTTAATTACTTTTGTTGAATATGTGATTGGAGCCCATTGTCCATTTTTTTTCAAATATCAGCCCCTGCCAAAGTGGCGAACACTGCCGTTTGAAAGAGCAGACGTTTTGTATATTGCGGAGTTTGTTTAGGCGAACAGCCATTCCAATCTTCTGATGAAAATCAGAATGTCTTTAGCATTGGACTGTCTAATGTCCAATGGGAATCATAACTCTTTGAGGAAGAAACGCCTCGTTAACCAAATTAGAGCTATACTTTCACAAAGAATGTGTACAGGCGTTTCGTCGTCTTCCAAACAGAGTCGGTTTTTGAACTGAGCCCTACTTTGGTTAGATGTGATCTCAAGCGGCAATGACCTGAGAAGAAGTCCACGAGCTTTCTTATGTTCTCCTTGTTAAGTTTAAGGATTTCTCTGTAAGAGAAGGGATTAAGAAGTAATTTAGATTGTCTGAGTCCCACACTTGTTGGGCAGACCCGTGGCGGTAGTCCAGCTTACGCCACAGAAAGGTTCCGGACCAATGAAAGCAGTTTTGGCTAGTTCGTCCGCAATTTCATTGCCTGCTATTCCATAATGACCTGGAACCCATTCTAACCTTACTTTGTTACGTCGGACGAGGGCGTCTTAGCAGCTTTTGACACATTTTGATTCCATTAGATTGGATGACAGTGTTTTGAGCGCTGCTTGGCTGTCTGAATATATTTGAATTCTGGCCCCTTTATGGCCTTTTGCAAGGTTTACTGTGGCGCAGGATTCGATGGCTTGTAGTTCAGCCTCGAAAACACTTGGATGTTTTCCCATGGGTATGGAGATTTTACTGTTGGGTCCATAGATACCGGCACCTTCTTCATTTGTCATTTTTGAGCAGGTGAGTTTCACGATCATTGATCACGGTTAGAAATGTCTACCTCAAAGAGACGCCCAAAGCTGTATGTTGCCTTCATATATTTTCCAATAGCGTTATCTAAATAAGTTTGTCAAAAATATAGTGTGCAAATTTTAATAAGGGATGCACATCAAACCGGATTAAAGAGTTTGAGATTTTAAATTTTCCTCGCAGAATGCTGTCTGCTGTCACAAAATAATTTTTATCGCTGAAGCTGAAATACTTTTTGGTCTCCGAAAGCGCATAAATAATAACCTTGGTTGAAATGACATCATAAACGATGAAGGTATAATTACATCGAAATGTCAATGTCTACTTAAGCGCTGCAAGAAATACCTAAGCCCATCTGATCTGAAGTATAACGCTCTATCTGGGTAGCTGCTCCAAATACCATCCTGCGTCTGCTTGACTGAGTTCAAAATCCAACGATAAAACCCAGTGAAGACAAAATTATTACGAAGTCTATTGATACGCTTCAACACCAACGCAACGTCTCCAGCCTTTCCATATTCAATCATCTTTAATATTGATAGTGCTCCAGCTGAGTAGCAAGTTGCATTCCTCTCCCTTATCCATTTCATCAGGCTGGAATGGCAATAAGTTCACTCTGAAGCCCAATTTCGGTCGTACAATCAAGTATAGAAATTTGTTTTTAAGCCGCACAACACCAAAGTGGAATGCTCTGCTAAACTTGGCTAACTTTGTACTTATTAAAATTAGCACAAATTCAAGAACAATGGACATCATAACTTGTATCTTCTTCCTTCCAGATCCTTTCCGGGCGCGTTATGTGTAAAAATGTTAAGGGTATTCATAACCCCTTGACAGCGCACTCTGCCGCAACGCACCGCATTCTGGCGAAACATAATTACAAATCTTACTACTGGCATTTCTTGTTGTCTAATTTAACTGGAAAAGGCCGTATTGTTTCTTATACTTACAATTAGATAAGAATAAAATAAGGACGGCGAATGCTTTAAAAAAAATAAAGAAAAATTGTAAACGTTAAGAGTTTTCTTTGAAATTTGCATTTTCTTATATTAGTATCATAGTTTGTAAAATAAATTGTGTTATTATAATTTTTAATGTACACTATCTGATTGGACATCAAAACCAGAAGATGAAAAAGTAGCAGTTGTCATGTAAACCAAAGAAATGGTTTCTAGTCTGGTCGAAGGTTGTGTCTGTTCATTCGTCAAATCCCGGATTTAAGTTTTAAGTAAAACTCGGTTTGAATTATTTCTGTTGGGTTTTTGAATTGAAAAATTTTCAATTTTACTCATATTCCTTATTATTTGCCTCTTGATCCTCTTTGGGCAGCTGACCAAAACGCAAAGGAAAAATGTAAATAATTTGTTCTCCATGAACGTGTTATACTGGAGATTGTTCCCTAGCTTTTGGGATGATATAATAAGATTGGAATGAATTGCTTCGACCAGCAACTTAAATTTTTTGCCTCATGATGTTATATTGCTGAACACTCAATTTCGAGTCTTTGATTAGAACCAAGCATTCTTCGGAAAAATGTTTCTTGCCCTGTGCTTGTATTCAGATTCGTAGCATGAGCTGACAAAAAAAAAAGATATCTCTTTAAGGGGGAAATCACAGTAAAATTTTCAATTTTTCGAAAAAAAAATTTTGTCGCTTAAAAGATGCTTTAGGGTCTTACAAATAATATACCAAATGTTGGAATACGGCAAAAGTGTCCGAGTGACCAAATTTTTCACTCTGCGGTAACGCATCTCCGGTATGCTCATATATTTTCATATGGTTTCTCAGTACTTAAAACTTAAAACGCGTTTCTCTCGAAACCACTGTTTTTGAGCTCGCCGAAGACATAACTTGAGCAAATCTTTACCGATCGACTTGAAATTTTGACAGTAGCTTCGAAATATCTTTCTCCAAGGAGCTACGTAGGATTTTTTTATTTTATATGGTTTAATTTTTTTTATCGACGATTTTATGGCGTTTTTTTTTGTTAAAAATTTAACTTTATTTTCAAACATGCACTATTTTGTAAAAAAATCAATATATCGAAAAAATCCTACGTAGCTCGCTAGCTGTTGCTATATGAAAACCAAAAAAATTTGGTGTTTTCTTCCAGGTCAAAAATTAAGGAGTTTACGTCTTCGGCCATCGACACGCTTTCAAAAATAGGCGCCTTGGGGCATATGCGGCGCAGCCGCCATTTTTGAATATTTTTTATTGAAAAAATTACATTTTGTACTTGTTTAGTATTGCTATAAAAACTACTTTACAGATTTTCGATTAACACTTTTATTCAGCCAAAATTAATTCCCGAAAATATGTCTACCGAACTTGCTGCATTTCTTATTTCATAAGAAGGTATTAACTTTCAGGGGATTTTGAGTCAATAAGATCCTTAATTTGCCTCTTCTTAATTTTGGAGTTGCAGTCTTCAAATTTCTTTTTGCTGTAGGAATCTTGGGTGCTCGTTATTATTTTTTCCCCATTTTGACTTTTATTCTCGCAACCAGATTTCGTACAAATGTCTCCGATTCTCTAGTAGAGAATCACCATGTTATTTTGAGAAGCAATAAATTGCAATATCTTTCGGAGTTTATAATTATAGGTCAAAGAAATTCAGTCTCTACGTCGAATAATAATTGAAAAAAAATTGTAATGGAGGTGGCAAAAACGGGCACGAGATAACTTTTTTTCTGGCTTTGAAATATTCAGAGAAGCATGAAATGTTAAAATTGGCTTGTCAACATGTGTCTACAATTTTTAAAACTCTACCTAAAGTTCAATCATTAACTATACTTTTTGTTTTCTTTAGCCAGAGTGGTATTCGAGTACAAAAATAATACAAGTATTATAGCGAATTAAATACTGCGAACTAAGTGAATGCAAATATTCCGACTGAGTTTCAGTTACATCTGAGTTTCAAACCACCACTGTCTGTTCGCTTGGTGCAATTGCATTATATTCAAAGGTTGACGCAAATTACAAAAGAAAACTTCCAGTAAGAAGTGTTAGATAATTGGAAGACGTAAAAGAATCTTCTGCTGCACTGTCTTTGAAAAATTGCACTCAACCTCTACCATCAATGTCTAATTATTTTACAATATCGACTTTGAACGTTGAGAGTTCGTATCAAAAGCCTTTTTTTCACTTCATGCAAACTTTTTCCAATGTTTTTTTTTTTTTACCTAATCAGAATGTCTGACTTTGTCAAAGAAAAATGCTTTTGCATTCATTTGCCTGGCCAATCACCAACCTTATCCACTGGTATCTATCTACACGTGTAATACATCTAGATATCGATAGAACAAGGGATAAATGGAAAATGTCAGATAAATTCCATCCCATGCTAAAATCTTCATGGATTGACGAGAGGTCAAGGCTTTTTGTCATCTATACGTTTGAAGCATGTCCTACGTAAAAAGAGCGTAGAACGAGCATGAGGGCGGTTTCAACTGCTTACTTTACTCTGCCGATGCCCTTTACTTTCGCAGGCGGTTAATCCCATTATAACCCATGTTCGGAGAGCTTAGTTAGTGTATGGTTATGAGTTTTTACATAAATTCTTAATTGGAAGGTTCGAGGTTTCAAAACACTTTTCAGTTCCTCTATCCCTTCAGAGACTGTGTTTTTGAAAGGTCGACAAATGAACAAAAAAAAATCATTTTTGAGGCTTCACAAACATCGGTGTATTAATTGGACGTATGCACATATTTGTCCTCGGTCATTTTTTATTTATAATAGAATTCGCAAAAGCTCTCGACATCTTAAAATTGGTTGCATTAAATCGTCCTCCAAAAAAGTAGCAAATGAAAACTAAATGAAATTCTTTTCATCGGTCCGCCTACTAAGCGAAAAATGGGGCTTTCAACCCCATAGAGTGGCCTTTTGCATAATTTATCATCAGCATCAGGAATCAGCTAAAAGCCTTCCGAATATTTCGTATTGATAAGTGGAAAATGCGACGACCGACCTTAATTCAGTTAAGTTAACAGAAAGGAATGTTGACAATTTTTTTATAAAGCAAGGAAATTAAATTTATAAAAGCATAAGATCCTTCTAAAGGAATTATTTATTATTCTCTGCAAGCATTTGAATGGGAATCCAAAGCAGTACGATTCAATTTCATAATCCTTTTTTGGTTAACTCGTAAGTCAATATAGTTTCAGCAAATTTATCTTTGGATAGACTCAAGGATTCAAAAAAATGCATTAAGTAGTTCCGTTTGTGTATGTCCTTCTCTGTTGGTGTAATTTATCCTCTGAAAGTAGTTGATAAAGGAAAGCTTTGTCGGATTAAATGACAATCGATTGGACAGCCTGAAAGTGGAAAAAGAATGAAGGATAGTAAAGTTAATGGAGATCAGATTCTCCATTTCGTGAATGATTTTTGTAGGTACTTGTTTTTAAAGCTTGAATGAGTGTGGAAAATCTTTTTGGGTGATTTAGAAACAGGATAATGTTTTCACTCGTAAATTTTTCATCACCTCATCGATTTTATGGTTGAGTAAAGAGCAGTGATTTTTAAACATCGAATACGAGTAATGTGATTGTAGTTTCACGTCATTGGTTCTCTATACATTAAGTATCAATTTTACGTTGAAGAAATTTATTTTTGAACTATAATCCTTGGATTACAGCTGCAGTTGTTAGTCCAACGAGAGTTGTGGGAGAGAACTTTATTTTCCCATCGTATTGCGATGATCCCTTTTCAACTTGGTCTGAAGAATGTTGGAACTTATTTGAATGGCTCTCAAGTAATATCAATGAAATATTTATTGAATGAATCCTTCACAAAAGATAGTTTTGTGGATTTAAAAAAATAAGTTTTATACTTGAATGATTTAAGTATTAACGCTGCAGATTTGGGTAGTTTCTTTTTTAAAACTTTTTAATAGGACTGTCGGTTGAAAATGTCGTTTTTTTTTCCAAAATCAAAGCTTCATTGGGGAAAAATAGATATGAATTCAATATTCAAAGTATTGCCCATCGCTAGCCACACATTTTTCTGGCAATTCATGGATACCCGTTCTGAAATATTCAACCGGTTTGGCCGCAATCCACGAATCGATCCATTTTTTGACATCATCGAAATGACGGAAGTGCTGGTCAGCCAGGCCATGTTGCATCGATCGGAAGAGATAGTAATCGGATGGCGCAAGGTCTGGACTATACGGCGGGTGGGGTAGGACATCCCATTTGAGCATTTCAATTTAAGTTTTGACGACATTTGCAACATGTGGCCGAGTATTTTCATGTTGCAAAATAACTTTCGTGTCTTGCGACCGTTCCGGCCGTTTTTCCTTCAGTGCTCGGCTCAAACTCATCAATTGTCATCGGTAGACCTCGCCTGTGATTGTTTCATTCGGATTTAGCAGCTCATAATACACAAAACCCTTCTTTGTGACGGATCTTGATCGAGTAATGCCTCGAATTCATGGTCTTCAAACTTTTTCACCTGGCCGGGGCGTTCTTTGTCTTCGGTGTCGAAATCACCATCTTTGAACCGCTTAAACCACCGCTGACACATTCTAATGTCTATAGTATAGCCCAGTTAACCTTCGGTAAGCAATTGATGCGCTTCGGTTGTTTTTTTCTTTAAATGAAAAAAGCACATTAAAACTTCCCGCAAATGTTGTTTTGATGGCACGAATGTGGACTGTAGACATTTTACGGCTTTACAAAAACTTGTGTGTTTTCACTAATGACCAATAACCTAGACTGAAATAATTAGTCAATGACATGAAGTCAAAATTCACCTCAGAGAAATAGATAGAAGTTGTTGCAATAACGACTTTTTCAACCGGTAGTCCTATTAGAATACTGAGTTATCGCACGCAGTTGATTGCAGGGGCAGCTCCTCGATAAAAAACTGTCAGCGTTTAATGTGGAAGGGAAAATGCTTTCCTTCAAGACACTTCAAAAAATGGCGCCGTCCGGTTTTTTTTTTTATAGAACGGTCGAAACCGGTTAGTGTGAAAAAGAGCGTATTTTAAAGGCGATATTGTTTGTTGTTTAAATTTATTTATTTTTGTTTTTAATTATTTGTTGTTTGGTATTTATGTAATATATTAAAAAAATATATTGTCTTGTTTGTTTTTCTGCATGATTAATTTAAAAATGTTTTTTAAATCTTCCATTGGTTTTTTCGCTAAATTTTTGTACCGTTCGTTTGACATAATCATAGAAATGCATCCAATTTATTAAAATCGTATATTTCCTTTTTTTATCGCAAACAAAAACTCTAAACAGACCATTGTGTGCAAAACGAACCGCTGAGGACAGAATTAACCTGCTAAAACTACTAAAAGATGGTGCAATCTTTTGTTCAGAACGCTATCCAGAAGATGCCGAAGATATTGACTTGGAAATAAATAATCGTCAATCATCACCGACCGCAACCCCGTTGACAATCGATAACCATCAACAGAAGCAACAGCAACAACAGCAACCGACACAGCATCAAATTTCAACAGCCAACTCCAAGACCGACATTTGACTACCAATCATATCCACAATAACATGAGATCTCGAAAACGTTTACAAAGAGAAAGGTTGAGAACGGTCTTTTGTCGAGGTAAGAGAGATATCAAGTTTTAGTTTAAGTTGTACTTGTTTAAGTTAATCATTTTGTAAGTGTTGCGTTTAAGGTTTGAGTGAAAAAAAAAAAAACATTTTGCAGTAAAAAAGTAGTTAGGAGAATTTCTTTTTTGATTTTTTTGTTTTTCTTTCAATTTTCAATTCGATTCTGATTCTCTGGAAAACCCACGGAATATAAAAATGTTGTGGATGTATTTTTGGCAGAGGGTTTGACTGACTTAATTGGATCCTGATACAAAGTGTAAGTGGGCTGGTTATTGAATCGCTGAAGTGCGTAATCCTGGTTAATTAATGAAGCGACCGTGTGGATGATACAGTATCCAAGTTTACTGGAAATTTCAACTTGAAGGAAATCAATATCAAAGTAGAACTTAATTGAATACTTCCAAAAGTCAATGATATCGGTGTCTCCAAAGTAGCAACTATCCATGGATGACACTATTCTCGGTTTTTGTGTCAATAAAAACCTCGCTTGAAACAACTAATGCCGAAAAGTTTGGGTATCCTTTTTTTTCATTTTTGATAAACATCCAGGGTCGATGTTTTCACTAAATCTTAAAGGAAGCAAGACCCCTAAACTCGGTTACGTACGAGTTGTTTTTCACTACACTTTTTCTCTTTGACAATTCAAGAAAATAATTATTCGTTATTCTCCGCTCTTTCCTCCTGATCCCTTCCGTTCGAGTTATTTTTACAAGCAGTAAAAGGGTATTCATTATCCCTTCAATGCGGGTAAATTATAATCTAGGATTGTCAAAGTTGATGTCCTTGGATGAGTAGCTTGGAGGAGTGCTTAATAAATGATCCCATTGCAAGCTGCTTCGGGTGGTCTTCCAATTTTTGAAGTATGAACTTTAAGGGCTGGAGCTCATTGAAATTGTTGCCCAGATATGATGCAACTTTTGAGGGAATTCTTTTGTTGCTGAGGTAACGTGTTCCAGATTTTAGTTTAATAAGTTTTTCTTTAATTCCGAGGTTCCATTTCTAAAGTAAGTGTTGAACCCGTACTGGTGCAGTTTAGTCTGATTAAATGTGTGGTCTTATTTAGTGTAAACTCCGTCGGCTTTTTCTGTTGGAGTTCCAACATCCTTTCGGCGACATAAAGATGATAAAGCAATCATCCAAAGCCCAAAAACTAATAAAATACTCCGTCTCTTCAGGGAGAAATGGAGAAACTAAAAACAATGTACATCAGACCAATACTGTTTCAATTTTAATCCTTCTGCTGGTCCTTTGTATTTATAAGGGTTGTCATATAACCTTGATGGGGAGCAATAAAAAAATAAGGTTTTGAAAAGTGAAAAGAATCAATCACGACCTCATCCAGATAGGAGTAGATTCTCAGAAGTTTCCTAAGGTTAACAGAATGGCGGTCCATTAGTCCCTGAACATTCCCATATAGCATGATTGACGGACTCTATGTACTCTTCGCCCCTACAGCTTCGGCAAATGGCATTCCGAGACGTTCGGCTTTGATACGAACAGGAAAGTTGACCGGTATTATGTCTTGCAGGGCGATATCAAAATCCATTGAGAGTCAACAAGAGTAAATGCATGTCTAGTTTCCACCGAGACGACGGTTGTCACTTTCGTCCTGGTGAAGTTAAGGGGGTATTCTAGTCTAGAGGCATGAAGTTCATGTAATTTTTGAAGTGTCATAACAAAATTCAATTAATATTTTTACCATACATTTTTTATTAGTTATTTATTAACATAACAAGAATACAGAAAAAATCAAAAAATAAAAAGAGTTGAAAATTTCAAAAATTTGCAGTTGATGAAGTGGTGGCCTCACGTAATCATACCCACGATTTCAACCCTCCTAGCAATCTGAAACTAAAAAAAAAAGATAATTAATCTAATATAGAATCTACGGAATGGCGACTGCCTGAAAAAAAAAATTTTTGTACCACTTTTTTTTGCTGCTTCGAATTTAGAAAAAAAGTAATAGAAATTTGGGGATGGGGATAGTTCCAGACATAGACAAGTCTAAAAAGAAGACTCTCTATAAATTTCAGGTAAATCGGTCCAGTAGAACCTGAGTAATCGTGGGTATTGCTTTGAAAAATAAAGTTTCGCGTAAGGTTTTACGCAGTCTAAGTCATGAAATGATATTGTAGATCTACATTTATTCAATCTGCCATTCCTGCTTCAAACATCGGACCTTTCTCGACTTTGAAAAAAATATTTTCCGCGTTTCTCTTCATATCGAGCAGTTCTGGCCTCCTTTGATGCACTCATAAAACTGGTGTCTTGCTGTGCCGTGAAATCGCCTTTTTGTTTGTCGATCTGGACACGTAATCCTTTGCGCTGAGGATTTTTTTATTAAATTTTATTAAAAACTCCCGGCACATATGAACGTCCACGTGGTTTGAAGGTTAGAATTCAGCTGTTAGCAGCTGGACGTAAGTGAACTCATAATATAAAACATACAAGTCACCTTGGGTTCTTGTATTACAATATATACAAAGGACAAAAGGTTTTACTGAGAAATATGGATTCAGGTAGACGCAGAAACCCTAATGTCTTTTGTTCGATTAGTTCCGGCCGAACCAGTTTGGATGCCGGGTCAGCAAAATACCGATATCTTCGAAAATTATTTGAATTTTGAAAAATCCTCTTGTGGATTTATTCTTGAATAGTTAAACTTTGAAAATATAAAAATAAATCGATTTTTTTAAATTTCTAGACTAGAATACCCCTTTCACCGACATCATGAATTTTGCGCAGACTTTTATTGTTTAACTTTACTGCAGGATTTCCATCAGGTTTAATAAAATCATGAGCAAAAGGCACACGACCCTGTGTTTACTCTTCGTTAAAAATGTTGGACACAACCATTCAGTATATCCACTGTCATCTGGTATCCATTAATGTTCATCAATCTGAGCCTTTTCAGGGCCACATTTATGTGCTACACTTGTCTCGATTTGTCCTTCATCGAAAAATAAAAGCTGTGAAATCTTCAAAACCACTTTGAAATAGAAAGAACTGGTCTATTAATTCTGAAATTTTGTCTGCCACGAAATTTCAACGGAAAAAGGAAAAGAATCCGACGAATTGACACCAACGAAACGTTCTTTTGTTTATGCCCGTAGAACCGCAA
This sequence comes from Orthonevra nobilis, assembly GCA_963555765.1. Classification (NCBI taxonomy): domain Eukaryota; kingdom Metazoa; phylum Arthropoda; class Insecta; order Diptera; family Syrphidae; genus Orthonevra; species Orthonevra nobilis. The sequence continues at coordinate 104,779,853 of OY743224.1, read as the reverse complement.
CACTTTGGCAAATTCTTTTCAAAAGTTTTTCGAAACTTTTTTTGGTCCACAAAACTAGGCTAAAGGTTCTGATATTTTGCAAACAGGCAAAAGCAATTTTAATGCCAAAATCCGAAGAAAACTCAATAGAAAATGGAAAAACTAATGAATGCGACGGTTTTTTTTTAAATAAACAAAGTGGACAACCCCTCCAAGTTTTCAAGAGTTCTGTGCCGAAATAAACCAGTATAAAGAAACAAGCAAAACAAAATACAACCGCTCGACCAAAGTAACAGTCTCCTAGATAAATATTTCGTACTTTTCGTATTAATAGATGGCAATCTTTTCTGGTATATTTCCACTTCATAGTTAGGCCAACAAATCCTGAAAATCATTTCTCAAAGGATATAAGTATTACGGCACTGTTATAAATGGAATCAAAAGCTTTCCCCACAAACAGTAAAGTTTCCTTTTCAAGTGTTATGGCATCCGCAAGGTAGATTGTAGACTCGGGTGTCACTGCCAGGATGTAAAACTTTAGCTAAACTAATCTCATGTTGGTTCCACATACACCCATCTTATCCGGTAAGTAATGGGAAAATAAATAAATTATTTTTTTTATCAGCAAATTGAAATGATGTGATGAGGATCTCAAAAACTGACACATCTCTCGAACTTTGACGAATAATTTAAGCTCCCAAAGAATGCTGTTGTGTTAAGGGTAACTCAAAGAATATCGTTATCCTTTCAACAATTGCCTTATCGCTTAAAATAAAAAAAATCTCATATGTAAAAAAACGAAACAACACACAACTTCAGGCCTCGATTTCGAAAGCGATTTCAACGTCGTTTGGCCTACGACTCGCCATTTGTTGTTTTCGTGTCGTTTAAACCAGACTGCCAATGACAAATTTGAGCTGCTTCCGCAGTTGGTGACATGTGTTCAGCGGAAATGAGTATCTTCTTCACATATCTACAGAGTTTTGATGTGAAATCGATGATGACACAGGATGTTCTATCCTTGGTTTTGCACGCGGGTGCCTTCCCTCATATTGATTACGGTTCGGGACATTTAATTGGTTTCAAATGAGGCACGCGTTGTTAATTTTGAACGTGTCGAGGTTGAAGTTAACACAAACATCCAAATGTGAATTGCGTACCTTTGTTTCGATAAATTCAATAACATTCTTTTCACTAGTGAACTTGTGCAGATTTCGATATGAGTTTTTTCTTGTTTAGGCATTCATTTTTTACGAGCAATTCCGGCAGATTTTATGCTAACCTCAATTGTATTGAATGACTGGGTCGTTTAGAGTTTATATGCCAAATTATGAATAACATTAGGATTTGTTGCCAAAAGGGAATGTTACTGACGTTATGAAACGATGTGTAGGGTCGATTGCGTCGACGAACTTCAAAGAAGAAACTAAACCAAAGAAATTTCCACAAACCATCCTAGAACCCTACCGAAATATAGAAAGAACTAGTTTATGGACTTGTCTTATGTCCTTCAAGTTTCTATTGACTAGCGATTTCTTCCGTCTTTGAGTAATTCCGTTCCGGTTGCATCCATGTCGTTGCAGTAAATGTAAAAATCTATGCCTCTGTCATCTTCCCTAACAATTTTGTACAGTGATAAGAAACCTATTAACGTCGTAAGCTATTCTCTTCTCTTCTTTTGTAGTTCATTGAGGACCACATGGCTTCGAGATTGTTTATACCTGAAATTTGGAGCATCTGTGCTCATTTTTAATTTCCAGCTAACATTTTTTTCCAGCAGTTTTGCACCTGCAAGAAGAGTTCTGATCTTCCTTTGTCAGTCATACTTAGGTCCGGTAGCATTAGAGATACTCTAAGATCTGCCGTTGAGCAGAAGATACCAGGCTCCGCCTGTAGACTCCGTAGACTGTTTCAACTACGTATGACTGTCCCGAGCTTGAATCCTAGGGTAATGTTTTGGAGTTCTTTATAGTTTTGAAATCTTTTCCAGTCAGCATTTGCCGTTGAGATCCCATTTTTGAACTCGTTTTCGAGATCACATTGAAGGTTATTATTTTTGTTCAACGTACAAGCTACATGTTGTCCTTGAACTTGGCCTCCCAGGACGTTGTAAATTACTCCGGTTCCCTGACTTCCAATTCGCTTGATTAAGTTACGAATAGTTTCTTGTTTTATTGATCGTTGAATACCTTGATCGAAGTAAAATTTAATGGATAATGGGTTAGAAACGCCGGCGGCTTATTTTGTTGCGAGTCAATAACGCAGATTCTCACGTTCTGAATTTTCCAAAGCTTTGGTTCGGTGGAGATAGTTCAAACCGAATTGTATCCACAATCTTTTCTGTGCCGAATATCCAGCCCATTATCAATCGAAGCATTTTCTCAAAACACATATCGCATCCTTAATTTTGATTTTGAAAATCCTGGAACAAAAAAAAAGTATTTTTAAAATAAAGGAATTTATTTATGAAAATTCAAGATCTAAAATAAATGGGTAAGCAGTTAAAAAACGGTATTCCATTAAAAGAAAACATAAAAAACATTAAAACTTCAACTTCTTAGTCTCGGTACGGCATTTTGCCTTCATATTTTAATGGAAAAGATACTTCGACGCACTTGTATATTCCGTGGATAATTTCCAGAGAAAAAAATTTCATTCAAAAAGCTTCAATTCATTTTAGATTCCATGACAATTGGCAGTGAAATCCTCATATTTTCTGTTCAAAAAGTTAGCTATATTTAAGGTTATTTTTTAAACAAATTCAAAGTTAAACATTAACAACATAGATAAAAAGAAAATGAAAATGGCATAGCATGTGCGAAACTTATGATACTAAATGTTAGAAGTAAATCAATTTGTAATGAAACATTTCTAAAATTAAAGTAAAAAAAAGCAAAACAAACGAAAACAAAGAAATAAAAAATGAACATAACACATTTTAAGACTGAAAATAAAAAAATAAAAATAAAAACTATTAAAATAAAAAAAAAAATGTGAATTGAAGAAAATGAAAACGAAACATTTTTCCCAAGCTGTCAAGAAAACCAAAAAAAAAAAAAAAGAAAAAAAATCATCAGGTTGTCTTAGTTTTCATCAATTAAGGAAATTTTTACATAATTTTGTTATTCAAAATTTAAAGAAAGCGTTAATTTTTTTTAAGCAAAAAGGGGGAGAGTACGATAACTTGGGCGCCAAAAATTGATAACGATTTCTTGTAGAGGAGCCAAAAACAAACATTTTTTACTATCGGAGGGAGGGTCTATCTCGCAAAAACTAAAAGACATATAACCATTCGGTTTTTTGTGTTCTATTCAGAATTGATACAAGCATTGACTACAAAAAGCAAATTTAGCACTTCATTTCACAATTTTGAAAAATTCGGTCTAAACTCGTTTTGTTAATTTTTTTATCAAAATTTTGAGTTTGCATGCGAATTTTTCAAAAACTATTAAAGTTAACTATTTAGTTTAAACCCAGGATTAAAGAACGTGTTTCTGGCTATCAAAGCCGGAATAGTACTTTATTGTAATTGTTGCCGTTGTTATTGTTTCTGCTTTTATAATTTTAAGTCATTTTTTTAAATTGCCCTTACCTCCTAAACAGTGCGAGATAGACCCCCCTCCCATAGTAAAAAATGCTTGTTTTTGGCCCCTCTACAAAAAACCGTTATCAATTTTTGGCGCCCAAGTTATCGTACTCGTGCCGCAAAAAGACTCGCAAAAACTTCATAAAAACTTATTGCATTAAATATTTAAAAAAGCAACAAAAAAACATAAAAATACAAACTGCCAATAATTATTTAAAAAAGAAAAGAAAACAAATTAAGTTCAAATTGAGTGAAACGAATGCTTAACAAAGTATTGAGAAAAAAAATAAATAGAAAATGGGTTCAACGTTGAAAGAAAAAAAGGAAAAGAATCGAGATTAGGGTATGAAAAAATGTAAGCCCTCGCAATTCAAATCTAAATCCTCATCAGTGTAGCACAATCTTACCTGTCAACGTATTAATATCTATTAACGCAAAAATAAAACACAAAAAGTGCTTGTGAGAATGAAGTCGGCTGAGCATTCTAGAAAAATTAAAAAAACAAAAATATCTAAAATAGATTCAATGTAGAAATCCTACAATATTGCCTGAGCCTACATAACATTTTCGTCAACAAAACCATTGACTCTAGCTCTTTCCCTCAAGCGTTCTGGTAATTATAGTGGATTGTTTGCTTTACTCGTATGTTTTCGAGATGATTTTGTTTTAGAACACAGCCTAAATAGAAGTCTACGAAGAAAAGATTTTGAAGAAACAAACGCTCTTGAGTGAGAACCCTCTAGATATCCACTCATACTCAATAAAATTGCTCAGGCTGCTGATTCCTCGCAAACGCTTTAATTCTTAAACTCAACTTATATAAGAAAATTTAAATTTAAACAAAATAATTGGAAATAGAAGCACATTTAAGAACAATACTTTAAAACAAAACCATTGTATTAGATATAAATGTTTGATGTCACAATTTAGGTGATTCCACCTACATAGAGACCAATAAAATGCATTTAAATGAAAAAAATAAAAATAAAATAAAAACAACAATGCCTAATAAAAATTCAACCAATAGTATCTAGATTTAAAAATAAAATTGTTTAATTTCGCAGTGCTGAAAAAAATTCAAATAATAAACCCGAATTGTTCAAGAAAAAATGTATTTCGAATTATATCCACACACAACACAACACACGTCAAAATAATTTAACAACAATTTAAATGAAAAATAAAAAAAAACAAAAAATATAAACACATTTTGAATGTAGGTATACAACAATATTTATGAAAATATAAAAAAAAAATGAACTAACATCAAATATAACAAACAATAAACATTCCATTAAAAATTAAACTGCTAAATTGCATTTTTATTTTTGAACGAAATTATTGAATTAGATTTTTTACAGCAAACATTTAAACACCTTCTTCTTTTGAGATTTAAAGGATCATTATCTACTACCTCGAATATGGAATGGTCTTGATTTCGGACCACTTCGTCACAGATTCCAGTGAAGTGCTCGTTTTGCTGTCTTAGGTTGACTGATTTTGCCATTTTCTAGGTTGTCATACCCGCAGCTCATATGAAAACTCTGGAAATACGACCAAGGAGATTTGGTTTTTTCAACATACTCATAGTCTCCTAACAAGTTAATACATTAAGTCCATCCTTTTTCCAAACCCAGGATACCAGAAGAAAAAAATTCGTTATCTTGACTCTCCCTAAACTCCTCAACAACTTCGCTATCACCTTTTAATTTCTTGCCCAAATGTGTTCTCTGAGCCAATGGAAGCTTGATCTGCCGAATAGGGCGAAAGTGCAAGCAGATAGAATTCTGTTTCCTGAATTGCCGCCATCGCAACTCCAGCCTGCCGAACGGTTGCGTTGTCTTGGTGAAAAAGCGCCACGGCTCGCAGTTTGCCGTTTGATCTGCTTATTTCATCTGCTTAGTAAGAGCCTGGAATGGTTGATCCCTATTCCAAAAATTTCATAAAAATAATTCCTTCAGCTTCCCAAAAATCTAATGCCATAACCTTTCCTGTCGACCTCGACACTTTGAATTTCTTTGCTCGCCGGTCTGGAACGTATCAAGTTTCACCCTCGCATTTACGACTCATTTCTTGTCTTCTTCTTCTTCTTAACATGTATTTCATTTGGAAGGATTCTCTGAATAGTGCCATACGAGATCCTCGTGACGTCATCTCGAGGCCTGATGGTCACTCTTCGATCGTCTACAAAATATCTTCGACTTTTTCACGAAGTCTTCAGTAAGAAACTTGTATGGATGTCCTTCGTTGTTCTCGTCCTCAGAGAATGTTCTGTACAGCTTATAGTCCTTGGCACAGCGTGCAACGGTGGAATATGGAGGAGCATAGTCCCCTTAAAGTTTCCACCAAGTCGCCTGGTAGAATTTTTTTTTTCAAACAGAGGTGCTTAATGATAGCCCAAATTTGGTTTTTCTCCATTTTTATGTTTGCTCTTCGGTGGTTCATATTCAAATGAATGTACCTGCATGGAATCGTTTTTTTAAGCTGACATACTGAGTGAGATGAGATAGTGTTTTTTTGTTTTTTTTTTTGGGATTTTATGCGAACAGCAAATAACAGATTATTACCTTTTACCTTGGAATCACTCCTCGCACAAGTGCCAGTCAAGTACAGCACTCCTCTAACCTAAGTGTGTACTTTCTTAAGGATACAGTTGAAGATAAGTACCCATGTCAGGGGTCGATAACTCTTTCATCTGACTCTTATCACATGCAACTGTCCTGGCATCGAGTTCCGTGCATTTCGCACAGCCAGTAAGATATCGATCGCCCGACCCCCAATTCCTCAGGAGCTGCTTGAATTGTTCCACATGATCTTAGTAAAAAGGTGTTGATGTCGAAAAAAAGGTCCTTTCCCTATTGAACGGGTTCAACCTATAGGGAAAGGACCCTAATCGAGTCCTTCATACGTCTTAACAAAATATTATGCAAAAAACAGACCCGACCATTTTATTGCGATAAAGTAACAAACAAACGTGATTAGTTTACAATGGAACTTGAATTTTAATCTTTCTGCATTGCAGATCTTCAAAAATCAACTATTCGTCCCTTTTTTTTATCAATGCCCCATCTCATTAATCACGCACTCACTTCAAAAAGGACATAGCACATTTTTATGTTCCCTTCTCAAAAGATGTCATGGATACAAACTTGTGGCCATCCTGCAGGAAGAATATTGTCAAGTGTCCATTGGTACTCGGATACTTTTTTAATAAATGTGCTCGTACTTAATTCACATTGTGTGAGATGTACAACAAAATGTTTTAACTTACATGACACTTATGTATTTGCACTTGTACCGGGCAGTATCTAATGAGTGTCTAAATGGAAAACAAGAAAGGACGACAAAAAACCATTAATGACAGGCAAACTGAACGGATATAGGTACTTTTAGGGAGATGAGGCTTTAAACCGGAACTGTACAACTATTGTAGCTTCATACATTATCAGGTTGGTTATCGATATTATTCATAAAACACATGCAAAACATTTCGGAAAAGTGTTTTCTTTTTGATTTGATTTCCGTGAAAAATAATGCATATTTATTTTAATTAATACTTGGTTACCAAATTAATTTTGCCTAAGAAGGAAATTATGAAAGATTTTTTGTTTTTTGTTTATATTCATGTACTTTTATCACAATAAGAATACACTTTCAAGTTTACGAAAGAAAAACTATTAATATAAATTTAAATTTAACAAATTAATATAAATAACTTTATACGATTCAGGATTAAATGTAGAGTAGAATGAAATATCGCCAATAGAAGTCAAATTATAATTCATAATGAATTATTTTAATGCCTAATAATTTTGAATAAAAAATTAAAAGATTAATAAAATTAAAAAATAAAATTTAAAGAAATTATTTTTGTTGAGTAGGTTTGGAAAGGGAAAAGGACCGTAGTGCGATCTTTAACCGACGATTGTCATTCAGTTTCTTTAGGTTACTATTCACATCTGACTTTCCGATTCTGAGTGAGTGTGAGGCGGCTATTTTTGCAGATGATATCGCTATATTTTGATCTCATAAGTTTCCTCAAAACGTTTAGACAAACTTAAAGGATGCGATGAAAATCATCGAAATCTACTTCAACAATTGGAAAGTTAAGCTGAACGGTACTTAAACGCAAGCCATTTTTTTTAACAGAAAAATAATTCCTTTCCTCCTCTCGGACAGCAACATACAAATCTGTGGAGCCGCAGTAGAGTGGAGCAAATGTGTGAAATATTTGGGAATTAATCTTGGCGCAAAACTTATCTTTAGTGAACATATCTCTAAGACCCTTCACAAAGTTAAAATAGCAACAAAAATGTTATACCCATTTGTTAACAGGAAATCTGCGCTACCAAATGAAAACAAAATCATATTACATAAAGTCATTTTCCAATCGATACTTTTTTACGGTTGCTAAGCATGGGGTAGTTGTGCACAGTGTCACATCAACAAATTACAAGTGTCACAAAACAAACTACTTAAAATGGTGCTTAAACTTCTTTAGCATCACTCCACGTTAACACGTTAAGCCTGCATTAAAGAACGAATGTTGAAATGATATCTGTAATAATACAATACAATACAGAAGGATTCATAAATAAATGTGCTTTTGTAGAAAATACTTTTATATCAAATTTATGCTCTAAAACAATTTCTGCTAAAAATTACCACTATATTTATACCATAAATACTATTAATTGGTTCATAAATTTATATAACTTTGTTTCTTAACTTATAATTATACTTTCTTGTTTTTTCTTTTTTTCTTATTATTTATTTAATTTGTTTATTTATATATATATATTTATTAAGTTATTTATGTATTTATTTATATATATGTACATTTATTTTACCAATGTATTATAACATCTATATCAACAATTGTTGAATATGTTTGTTATTCATATTTTTCCTGCAACTAATCATTATATCTGTATTTTTTATATTTTTTTTTAACAACTATTCAGTGAAGGTTTTTTGGCCGAATTTTCCTTCGTGATATACTCTGTTAATATCAAAATTCAACTTCATCAATATAAATAAATGTTTCAGTAGCAAGATAGCTTAATATCGAGTCTCTGTAATGTAAAATGTGTGGTAACCCCAATATTTTAAATTAGTTTCGAAGTAAAGATATCTATCTATTTATCTAAAAAGCCAATTGAAAGTATCATCCGGATAAATTTTTGAAATTGAGATTACCGCCGTTCTTGGTCTACTCACACACCTTTCCGATTCCAATTAAGCTCACACAGTTAGACAATTAAAGGAGTAATGAACAGTCATTGCAGTATGCAATTAATTTGTGTTTTTTTGTGAACGGCTCATTGCCTCAGAAAGTCCTCCGCTTATTCGCCTATTCCAAATATGCTTCTTTTTCATTTTTCATGCCAAAAGTAGCGCGCAGAGAAGTCCTTCGCCGTCATAGTCAAATTTTGTCATCCCTTCCCTATTCCTTTCTTTATTGTTTTTTTGTTGTTCATTTGTCCACTCTAGGAGTCGTGTGTTTGTTTACACTTATAGCCGAGTTTTCAGTGGCCATTCCTTAAACCGTGGGTTTGGTTAAGGACGTTGAAGTGTTGCCAACAACGAGTGACAGCCTCCTCAATTGCGAATCGAATTTCGTCTATTCAACGAATTAAATTTCAAGCACACAGAAACAAGAAGAGATGGGTTGACGGATGTTAAGTTTTCAAATTTGTATCTCGACTGAATGGGAGAGAAATTCCCCGAAAGCAGTTTTTATTTAATTAAAAATTCAAAAACATTCCATTGATGTTAATGGCAGTTTATCTTATCCAGCCAAACTTGTTATTACGAAAAGGGTGGATGTCGCTCTCTCGTTAAAGGATACAGAATTTGCTTTGATTTAGGACACGAGCTTTGTAAATTTGGAGATGAGAGTAATTCCTGGAACAGAAAATAAATACTTGAGAGCATGTCAGTTTTTTTTTTGCGATGAAAAGAAAATGAACGTATTTGGATTGCATTGCAGGATAATTTAATAAACTTACTCAAATCCCCACAACCGTTCCAGTACGACATTCCATTGAGTACTGAGGAAAAAGAAGTCGATTAAGCTACAATTATCAAAGCCCCCGGGACAAGATTGCTATTGACGTAGAAATAATATAATTACTCTCCTGCGAACACACAAGGCTCTGGGCTGGTTCTTAAAATATTATTTAGTTTATTTTGTTTACATAAGATTACGTTGTGCATGAGCGGCACCAACGATCTAAGTGCCTACTGGCTATTGACTGCAAATCTCAGCAACGTTAAACCTTCCCAAGAATTAAAGCAACTTGAGACGAAATACGCTTGGGTATGCGTTTTGTAATGTACCATCAAATTGTAAGTAGTTCATATTCTTCATCCTGTAAGAAATTGAACAAATACACAGCTCTGAATGAATCAGAAACGTTCTACCATCATGCCAACCCAATTATAGCTCCCATTAAAATGTGTACCATCTTGATCAAAGAGTTCCCGGAATTTATTCTAAGGCCCAGTTTTCAGTGCTGAGTTAACTCTGAGTTACTCGTGGTTAAACCCGAGTTTACCCCAGAAACGTGTTTTTCAGTAAAGAGTTAACTTCGAGTTAACTCAGCTAATTTGGTGAGTTAACTCCGGATTAAATGAACAGATGTTTTTTGACAGATACTGAAAAAGCAAGCGAACTGATTGACATCATTTCTGTTTGTGTGAACATTTTGTTAAAGAAAAGAAAGGAAATATATATATATTTACGCAGAATTCAGATTCCGATAATCTGAGCGATTAATTTAACTATTTTCGGAAGAAAAAAATTCTCCTGTTTTATCAACTAACTACCGATCTGTCAGAATAGACAAATATCGTTAGTGTTTTGACAATTTAATCGACTCCTTGTCAAACTTAACTCTGCACTGAAAAACTGACCCTTGAGTTAACTCGCGATTAATTTTATTCCAAAATTAGCTAACACTGAGTTAACTCTGAAAAACTGGGCCTCAATCTATGTTGCCCCCTTCAAAGTAATCCCCATCGAGTGCAACACACTTACGCCAGCGCTTGATCCAATACTCGAAACTTTTTTTTATATCCGGTTTTCACCAAAATCCACTAGTTTTCTGTCCACAATTCTGGTGTCTTTCGGCGAATTTCTTCACGCATACTACTCATAACGCCCAAATAATACTCTTTGTTTACTGTCTGCCTTTCTGGCAAAAATTCATTATGCACTAAACCATTGTAACCCATGAAAACCGTGAGTAATGCCTTCTTTTTTGACTGAAAACGACGTGGTTTTTTTGGTCTCGGCTCATTTGGTAAACGCCATTCACTTGCCTGATGTCTGAATTGCGTGACGTACTCATAAACCCACGTCTCGTCTCTAGTAATGATCCTTTTGATGAATTTGGGATCGGATCCAGCCTCGCAAATGACGTCAACGCATTAAATTCATTTCTAAAATTGTTAAAAATCGCAAACACACACAGATCGATGTACTCTTGCCTACGTAACTTTTGCAAATAACAAGGTATGACGCTTGGTATACCACGGAATCATAAGCTTACTTGAAGCGTCAAAAAGTTACAAAACAGCAGGTAAGTGAGTCATTTGATGTGATTGTCTTTTAGTTTTGCAAAGTATCAATAACCCTGCACTTTAGACAGAATTCGTGGTATGCTAAATAAATCAAGATCTAAAATAAAACTGATCTAGTGGCCAGACCGTAGCAGTTATTACAAACTCGGTGCGTAAAGCTCTAATCTTCACATAACAATAAATTCATTACAAAACAGTCAACGCAACTTAAATTCAGGCAAAATTCCCCGCAAACATTCACAAATTTGTCGTGTAAATCTTTATCCAAGACAAAGCTTAAACTCACCAGCACCTGCTTAAAAGGGAGACAACTGGAACGACTCTTCTATAATAAAACAAAAATAATATTAAAATATTAAGAAAAATTATTTAAAAACCTTAAAATAACTATTTATTCTTCTTGTAATATTATCAAATTTTAGTAACAATATTGTTTCATTGTATATTGATATCCTTAATAAATAAAATGACCAAAACACCAAACACAAACAGACATAAAACGTCCTTACTCTAGAAAACCATAAAACAATTACGATTTCTTTTAAGTAACAAAAACTATTTTCTTGATTTACCTCATAGCACCCCTGGATTGCTCACTTCGCGTTAATACTTTTGTGCCATTGAAACCCCGTTAGTTGGAGGCGGAGCCAAAAACCGGTCTCGCGCATACATTGTCAGTGGAAGAAATTCCAAAATTAAGCAAGTGGGTCTCTGCTGCTGGTGATGTGCGCCTGGTGCTCTGAGTTGGTTTCAGTATTGGAAAGAGGTGACCGACAGGCACATGAATGGAAATTTCCTCGCCGGACATTTCTTACCCCTGACCAGTATTAACCAAAATAAACACATTTTTTTGTGCGGTGTAGCACTCCACGATACTGCATTGCGCATGCGCCCTGGACTTGTGATGCGATTAACACGTACAGGGTGTTTTCTGTAGGAAGGTTTTAGTTTGTTTTGTGATGACTAATATGTTTTGTATAAAATTAACATTGATTAGCAAAAATATCATATATGGTACTACAGTAATTGGTCCTAAGTATAATCTATGACTCGTGGTAAATCTTGGGCATAAAAGACACACTGATGAAGGAATTGTAATATAGTTTTTGTTTTTTGGGTACTTGAAAAGGCCAAAAGAATGTCAATCCCCACAGGAGGAGCAGTAGAGGTCCAGATCATAGCCTTAGACAATGGACAGTTTTTTTCTGAAATATATATACAAGTATAATTTGTTATTAAATATTTAAATAGAAACGTTATTTCGGTTTGAACCTGCCGACATTAATAAAATAAAATGTAAAACAACAGAATGTTTAGTTAAGTCTAAATATCATTGGGATCATCATAAGCATAGACAACCATAAATATAAATATAGCTTTCAAATATTTAATATTTCCCAGTGCTTGTACATGTACGAGTCGAGTTTGAAAAAACAAACTTAATATATTGCATTTCTACCTTTCTATGACGAAGATTTATGTTAAACGGTATGAAAGTGAAATGATTCCTTGAAACATCAAAATTCATTTTTTTTTGAAAGATTGGTGGCACTCGCCGCATGCGCTCCATCATGTTCATGCTACTTAAGAGTTTTTAAATAATGGAACGCAACGACGACGAAATTTGTTGAGCAATTTACTATTTTCTATGCATTTGCTGTGGCTTAGTTATATCCTGTAAATGCCGAATTCTGACGATAAGCTAGAAAAAGATGGAAAATTGAACAGATGATGATAGATAATCGGCTGAAACTTAACGTAAATTAAGCGAAACAAGTTACTATCTTTGAGTGTCAAAGAATAGATACAGCACTGAATATCGATGGCAATGAAATAGAAAAAATAGACTTAGAAGCAAAAAGAATGACTTTTCAGACAAATTTTGGAAAATGATTGCAATAAATGTATAAAATATTGAAGTAATACAGAGTGTAACCAAATATAAGGTGCAATTATAAACCCTGACTAATTTAAATGAGTTATTAACTTAAAACTCAAATTATATTAAATTGTCTTATTTATTAGCTTCAATTGAACAGAATTTTCGTACTGGTAAAAAGTGGAGGTTTTATAATGAACTACCAACGAAAGCAGCGAACATCAACTAAGAACTGATTAAAAAAAATCAGTTACTTTATATGTTATTAGAAGCAAATAATAAATATTTTGCTATTCAATTAAATAAATCATTAATACTTTCTTAATGAATTTTAATTGAAACCCTTAAACGATGCTCATAAAGAAACTCGCATACACATTAAAGCCTCGATTTATTTATTTTAATGCAAGTCGAATGCATTTATTTGAATATATAAAACTATAAGTAAAAATTGTAAGAAAAAAAATTCTTAAAAATTACAAAAATAAAATGTCTTTACTAGGCACCCTGTAGCTCAGCTTATGATTAACACCGGAAATATTATATTCATGGCCAGACTCCGCCATGTTTCTGGGCGTGGCTTACAACCGGTTCTGAGTCGAAGCCAAACAGCATATGAAAAATGGGATCGCAGACATCTGCTACATGATTATGGTGGCCGAGTATATCAGGCGTATTCTGCCGTCAGAATTTACACGAGCGTGGGGATTGAGTGACTTGTAATGTCGACTTGAGTGGAATTTAGTTAAATTCGAGTGAGTTAATAAAGTTTGGGTTAGACAGCGGAGCACATTTCAAATTTGCCGCAATTCGACATTAATTTTTTGGTTAGAAATGAAAAACAAAGAATTTATTTGTTAGTTTCGTTCATCGACGGAACTAATTGAATTTCCTTTTATTTTGAAAATCATGGTAAACTATTAAAATGTACGTTTAACTTTGTGTATACTATTATTATTAAATAAAAACATTTCTATGAAAATTTACAAACACAATTTGCTAGCGGAACAGAGCGAGTGTCCGTCCTTCAATGCTGAATAAAAATAAAGAAAATTTATTGTTTACAAATACAAATCCAGTTTGTGTCATCTAAATACATTTCGATATTTCAAAGTAAAAGTTATTTTGTTTTATTTAAAATTAATTACAAATGCGTTTTGTTGGTGCAAAAAAAGAAGAAAATCTAATTGCATAACCATCTTCAAAGCGAATATCCTTTTTTTTCTTTCTTCTGTGTCTGCTTCACCTCAGCCGCCAGGTGTTTTAGGCATACTCTGATCCTTTGATGTGAGTTCTTGTGGCACTGTTAAGAGTTGAGAGTTGAGTGTGCGATTTGATCAGAGTGAGAGTGAAGACATGAAGACTTAAAGGATTTTCTTATTTCCTTGCGTACAAAGCTTCATACAGTCCCGCGGGTAAATGTTCGGCCATGAAGATTTGAATCTTTTCCGCGCCGGTGACTGGAGTGTAGCGAGCCATGGGGAAGGTACGTGTAACAGCATCAATAAGGACACGTATTGCCGGTTGAATGTCGGAAGTCTAGAGCGAGAATAAGTGAAAGAAACAATTAAACATGCGTTTTATTTTTTATTGTAATTCATACCTCCTTGCTGTATTTATCGATTGATGTCATGGCAGCCTCGTAGTAATCCTCACCATATATCTTCTTTTGTTCCTCAGTTAATTGCGCCCACATTTCCTTAGCCTGCAAACGAAGAAGGATAGAGAAAAGCATGAGAAATTTAATTAATCCATTGTTTAAAAAAAGTTTAAAGAAAAGAAAACGAGACGACGAATTTGCTTCGTAAAAATCTTTAACCCCAACAAGTGCTTCACTTTAAGAACACACAAAGTTAGGCCTCGACCAACTCCCTCACTTAACCTTTGATTGTTTGAAATTACGATTAAAGTGCTGCCTTCTTCTCATTTAAATATAAAATATTTTTTGTTTTATCGTTTCCTGGCGCAACTGCATAAAGACAGAAGCACAAAAAAAAACAAGCAGCTTTTTTCCACTCCTTCTGCAGTTGCCATTGAAAGGCTTGGATGATTCCTGTTCAAGCACATAACTAGGCAAGTGAATGTTATTAAGAATGTCCTTAGGTATGTTTTATGCTTTATGTGAACATGTGCGATTCCCCGCCTAATTATTTAGACGAAAGAACTTTAAGAAGGATGATGGCGTAGAAGTAGAGATGACTAAGTTTTGTTGTTTTTCGACTGAGCAGATTTTCCGCATTGACGATCCTTGTTTCAGCGGTTAACAATGGAGTTTTGTGGTTTCGAGCAGTTTATGTGCTGAGGTACTCTGTGATGAATTATTATCCTGTGGTTGGGCTGTATAAGGCGTATGCACTTTGTCAATTTGTTGCAAGCTATGAAGCGTATTCAGTTAGGAAAGTTGTTTTCTAGGACGGAAACACAATGTCATATACTATATGTAGCTGTGGGCGAATTGTAAATATGCTTGAAAGGATTCCAAACGGAAAAGTAGAAAGGAACTAATGGTGGGTTAACGGAGGAGCTATTTTTTATTTAATTTATTGTTCTTTGGTTGTATGATATGGAATTGTAAATTTTTAAACAAGGAGAAGTCTATAGAAAGCGAACATGTTTGCATTTTGCCTTGATTTTAATAAAATACTTAAGATTGAAATTGGTAACACTTGCAGGTATGACTTAGCGTGCAGCCAATGCAGGGATGGAGGAGGATTTTTCGAGAAACAAACCTTCTTTTTATGTTAACTAGAGGTGACCAGCTTTGATCCTGAGGAACGGCAACAGATCCTTTACTAAACAGATGAAGAAGACGTTTAGGAGACCTATCAAGAGAGATGTAGCTTAAAGGTTCATTTTGCTGATGCCGAACAGTAACAACATTTTTGGTTCCAACTTTCATGATTGATTTAAGTGATTCCCTGGCAAATGGGATCGATTTTTTCTTTACCGCAGCAGGGAACTTGGACAATTATTTAGAAGTGGTTAGAAAAAGGGATAGGAAAGGGGAAAATAGGAGACCAGATCAAAAGCGATAATGAATTCCTAGATGTGAGCGATTTCGGCTTTTGCGACGAAAGTTGCTGGCCTGAGATTTAGAGGAATGACATGCCACTCAATAGTAAACATGTGCTGTCTTACCACTTTTACGGTCGAACTGTCTCCGCAGAAGATTAAAAAATGTCAACCTTTGGCAACTAAAGGGTTTTTAAACAGGGACGCTACAAATGTAGAGCGACAGGAACAGCAAACGACGCCATTATTCTTGCCGCTCTTTTGACATTTCTCTTCAGTAAGGTTTGCCATTTCATGATACGGAGTCAGTGGCCTCAACGATAAGAGCGCTACGTTCAATTTATGGTCGTCATAATCGTCCTAGCAGATCAACAATTGAGCGTCTAGTGGAAAAATTTGAATCCACAGGCACAGTACAAAATTTTCCTGTGCCAGTGAGACAAAGAAGTGCCCGTAGTGTCGAGAGGCTTTAGTCGCTGAGGCTTTAGTTGCAGTAAGCCCAAATGTGTCTCTCACACGTCCTTCTCAAGCGTTGGGCATCTCTGTGACGTCGTTGTGGCGAATTTTGCGAAAAGATCTTGACCTACATCCTTAAAAGATTAAAATGACGCAAGAACTAAAGCCGCTTGACGACCAGAATCGTCGTATGTTCTTGAATTGGACTGAGCAACAACTTGAAAATGATTCGGATTTTCATCGAAAAATCATCTTCAGCGATGATGCTCATTTCTGGCTGAAAGGCTCCGTCAATAAACAAAATATGCGGTATTGGTCAGGCAGCAATCCACACGTACTCCATGAGTCATCATTGCATCCCGAAAAAATTACGGTTTGGTGTGGTTTATGGGCCGGCGGCGTCATTGGGCCGTACTTTTTCCGTGATGATCAAGACCAGCGCGTTAATATGAATGGGGATCGCTACCGTTCAATGATTACCGACTATTTTTGGCCCCAATTGGATGATATGGACCTGGAGGACATGTGGTTCCAACAGGACGGCGGCGCCACAAACCACACAGCGAATGTCACAATCAATTTATTGGTCGTGCGATTTGATCCCGCTAGACTATTTCCTGTGGGGCTACGTCAAGTCTATGCCAACAAGCTAGCGACGATTGATGAACTTCGTACGAATATCGAACGTGAAATTGCACCAGTATCGGCCGATTTATGCTTGAAAACCGTCGAAAATTTGGTTCAGCGTCTGGACTTCTGCAAGCGTGTCCGTGGTGGCCATGCAAAAGGAATCGAGTTTCAAACATAATGGCATCGAACGTGCTTTCACAGGAATAAAGACTTTGATTGATATCCAAAACCGTTTTTGTTTTATTTATTTTATTTATTGAAAAACCCTTTATTTTATTATTCGAGATGTAGAAGCTTATGATCATCCATCATCGTTACCACGACCTCAGGAAGAATGGACGTGGGAATACTCTTCAGTCGAATTGAGGAAACACCTTATCAGTCCCATTTAATATTTAACGAAATTAAGTACGGTACAGACATCGGTATTCTTAAAGAAGCTGACAATTGTAACGCCATGGCAAACAAGTGTTCGAATGGATATTGTTATGAACGACTGAAAATCCTTGCCAATCTTAGGCCCTTTTTGTAGCCACTTTTGTCCTCAATATGCCTGATGCAATTATTATTTCAGTTTTCAGTAGTAATCAATTAAATACTATTACTCCATATTTAATGATTTTAAGGGTTCCGTTCCTCGAAAGGAAAAAAAACGTAATCCTTATAGGATCACTTTGTTGTCCGTCCGTCTGTCTGGCAAGGCCCTTTTTCTCAGGAACGCGTCGAGGTATCAAGTTGAAATTTATATCAAATACTCAAGTCAACTCAAGTCAAAGAAGCCAACGCAATCAAAAGATTCAGCCGTTTGTCCCGCAAATTTTCGACACTCGCAACGGAATCAAAAACTTCAGGGTACTTCCCGTGAACTCAGAATCTTGAAATTTGGTACGAAGCAACGTCTTATAGCACAGATAAAGGAAAAATTGCTACAACAATAAATTTTTAGTTACATCATATAATAAAAATATTTTAATAATTTTAAACTTACTACTGCTTTCCTAATGAGCGCGTAAAGGTTTTAAATTGAAATTCATATTAAATACTCAGGTCTATAATACCTTTTAGCTTTAACAAAATCAATTTTCTATGTCAACACAATCAAAAGAAACAGCAATTTTAGCCGCATATTTTGAAACTCGCAACTACCTCAATTTAAATTGTGATTATAAACGTAATTTCAGTTACCGCAATGACCGCGACTTATCTCTAAGTTTGGGGAGAGACCATTTTTTTCAAAACGCTTGTCATACAATATTATAATATTGTCAAACATAATATATTATTAGACAGCTTGCTTTTATTGTTCCTACAATATTTTATTTTGCAAGGCTGCTGTAAGGCAAGTGTAGGTATTTCAGTTTATGTCATTAAATAAATGACATGCGTTTATATAAATTAAATTACTGAAACGATAAAGCGAACTTTGTTTTTAAAAATACCATAACTATGACTCGATTATCGTGATGGGTGAACTTTTAATTATATACCTACAGATTTGTGCAGAACCCTCGGTGCGCGAGTCCGACTCACACTTGGCCGGTTTTTAATGTTTAACTTTACATAACCTCTTCTCTTAAACTGCTGCCAAAGTAATTCGCCTTAACATGTCGACTTCTCAATCACATATTTATTATTTAAATGACTCGTATGAAAGCAATTTTTTAGAACCTCATCGTCTCCATGTGAACGAGGTAAATAGCTGAATGAGGACTTTGATTTGATTAATATTTTAAAAGCAGGCACTTACTTTGCTCCTTAGCTATATTATGAGGGCATATATAGATTGAACAATGACGAGGAGGCAAAGTGGATCCACGGCAGTAAATTGTGTTGTCTGTAACTTGATCCCATGGGTTTTTAAGTTTAAAGTACTCGTTACATAACTCTTCGAATACAAACCAAATTAAGGCGTGACATTTAGAATTATACACTGTGGGAAGCATATCAAATTCCTGAAAGAGCCACTATGTTTAACATTTAAGAATTCATCAAATATACACTTGACGTCATCACCCCCTCTGCCAGTTGAGAGGAAATTTTCTTTGGCCAACGGATTCCACGCAAAAATCCAAATATAATATATAAAGAAAGTAAAAACTTCCTTGGGAATGTCGCAAAGGACTCTTAGGCAATCATGAGAAAGCAAGCACCAAGCTAAATTGAATCTGTCTTCCATTTCAGTCCTATGGGCCAAGTGATGGTAAACACATTATACAGGTCACTTTGCTTGTGTCCTAATCATCTATTCAATTTGAAATTAAATCGGCTTCGTGTGCGCCTTCAAGTTCATGTTCTCTGAACTAAGGGTCGAAATAAGTTTCTCTCCTACAAAACCCCCATATTCTGTATCAAAAATGTGAACTTTATTGTTGTTTGATTTCTCTCATCTTTGTTGTCGTTGTTTGGGGTTCTTTGTCCTTTTGGCAAATACTATATTCGCCACATCTGGGCATTTGTTTATTTTTTCTCGTCCATTTAAGCTTAAGCAAAACAGTGTGTCGTGAGGATGGGAAACTTTGACAAGACTAAACTCAAAAATATAATCGATTTGATAGCTGTTTTTTTTTCGGGAGTACTTCTTCTTGGTGTGTTAAAAATAAAAATAATAAAAATAGAAAAAAGAGCACGTGTCTTTCGTACGTCAATTGTCAACAAATAGGATCGAAGCCAAGACAATTTTGAAAGCAATTGGTTTCCTTTCACTCTAAATGAAATTGAATCCGCTGTCGTTTTTTATGCGTCACAATTTCTGTAGATAATTTTGTTGAAGTTTTTTTTTTCTTTAATGAGGGTTTGAACTTTTGACACAATTAAATCTAAATTCACTTCTGTAGACAAATAAGTTAAATAACTCTTGGTCTTTCGTTCTCTTAATTAAAATGGTATGATTCAGAAGAAGATTCAGAAACACAGTGTTTGAAATATACGGTGAATGGCAGTCTTGAAACCTGGCAACACTTTTTTAATTATTATTGTTTTTTTTATAAATTTATAAAGAGTCAAATTTCGAGTCACTGGATCTTTGGATTATCGGCATACACGTGTGATTTGATGTTTCCCCATTTAAGGTAGTCTGAGGGCGTCAAATCGGATGATCTTGCCGGCCGATTCATCGGTCCAAAAGATGGATTGATTACCGAACTCATTTCTCAACCGGGCCATCAATTCGCATGCTATGTGAATGCATAGCCATTTCGCTGGAGCCACTTGTCGACCAGTTTCAGTTCCTGTATTTTTGGTAAAACAAAAAGTTTCAAATCACATTGAACGAAAGATGGCCCCATTTACTGTTACAGCCGATGACTCCGAGTGACCGCACCGAACAGTGCATTTTTCCGGGTGCATTGACAGCTTTTGTTTTGTCTGATGCTACTCATCGGGCTGAATATGACAGTTTTGTTTTTTGAAGCAACCCAATGAACCAGAAACGAGCTTCGGCGCTGAAGACAAATTTTGGATAAAAAAAAAACCGGATCTTCCTCGAGCTTTATAAAAGCCCACTTACTGAAAACTCGACGCTGTGGCAGGTCGTTCGGCTACAGTTCTTTCACGACCTGTGACTTGTTGAGCTTTAGAGCAAGATCCATGCGTAAAATCTTGAGTTCCACGATCCCGATCGATGCGAACAACGACGAATGGAAAAATCTGGAAACTTGCGATAACAGCAGCAATATTTGCCTCTTTACTCATCATATGCGGTGGCTTGATTTCCAATAGCTTTAGATCTGCGCGAAATTTGGTCACTTTGACTTTTGAATTGCTTGATGAGCATGTCGATCTTGAAGATCGTAATATGGTCGAAATGCGCGAAAAATATTTTGCACAGATCACGAATTATAAAGATTAATTAAATAAAATTCAATCATTCGTAAACACTTTTCGAGTCTGCGGTTTTTTTATGATGAAATGGCAAACTAATATCCTGTTTATATAACCAGATCCTGGGATCGAATTCAAATAGGATAAGAATTCAATCCGGCTGTACCGGATTGGAATATTGAAAGAGGATTTGACAGAGTTTGACAGTTTTTGTCTCTCGAAGAGCTGCAAACATTTTTTGTCCATGTTTTTTGACTTGATTTTTGTTCTTTTCTTATTTGGAATATTTGTACTCGCCATTTTTGGCTTCTTATGTTCGGTACGGTACAAAAATAAACAAGAGAAATCTCTTTGCCTTTCTCTCGCAGCTTTCTCTTTCAACTCAATCTTTCAATCCTGTCTCTGATCCCACACAAATTTTATAATCGGATTCTATTTGAAACGAGATTCAAATAGAATTCAGAATTTCATCGAGCTTATAAAAGCTTGCATAGAATGGTTGTTCAAGAGATTAGAGCGGCTAAAATACAATCTTATTCTGAGCGTTTCAAAACTGCTACAGGCGGTCGAAAAACATGGAACATTATTCGTGAGCTTAGAATCGACAAACAAAAGTTAGGTTGTTCTAGCGATGTCGATCGAAATGAAGGAAGTTTCATCGCTCAACAAATCTGTCCTTTCGATGACATCCGCTTTTGGGTTCCAAAGTGTCAGTGATGCAGATTTTGTAGGAAGTTTTCTGTCAGTGAAATCGAATGCTATTGGTGTCGACGGTATTCATCCGCTGCAGCGGAA
The DNA here is from genome assembly GCA_963555765.1 of Orthonevra nobilis. Taxonomy (NCBI): domain Eukaryota; kingdom Metazoa; phylum Arthropoda; class Insecta; order Diptera; family Syrphidae; genus Orthonevra; species Orthonevra nobilis. The sequence continues at coordinate 104,758,110 of OY743224.1, read as the reverse complement.
ATTAGCAAAGGTTATTCCAATCCCCAAAAATTCATAAGGCGATGAGTTTAGACCAATATCAATTCTGCCTTTTCTCTCAATGGTATGTTAACGTATCATACATAAACAGCTTGATAATTTTCTGACGTGAAATAATCGTTTAGCTTCAGTTCAACCGGGCTTTCGTCCTAAACACAGCTGCACAACTGCCTTGCTTAAAGTAATCGAAGACACAAGAGGTGGACTTGATAATGATCGTCTTACGTTTTTAGTTTTGCTAATTTTGTTTGGAAGAATTTAACACGGTAGATCAATCTGTTCTTCTCAAAAAGCTTAAAAATTTCTCCATGTGTGTGGAGTAGCCACATAAACTTCTATTATCATATCTGAGTGAAAGGAAGCAGGCTTTATTTATCCATGGTGCACTGTCAGACTTTCTTCCTGTTACTAAAAGTGTTCCCCAAGGATCAATTTTAGGTCCTCTTTTGTTCTCACTCTACATCACTGATATTGTGTCTGCTGCGCTGAACTCATCTAAGCTGATGACATTCAGATATATCGAAGCTGTCCATTAGGTCTTATTGAGGTTTGCGTTGCCATCCTAAGTGAAGACCTTAAAAGAGTTTCAGAATGGTCTTTGAAATGTGCTTTCATGTTTTCCGAGAATCGCTTTGAATGACTCATACATCGAATTTGTTGATTCATCTTAAAATCTAGGAGATGTTTTCAATAGAACTTTACCTGGAATAATCATGTAAACATCATAGTTGGGAAAACGTATGGTGTCCTTCGAAATCTATGGAGTACCCAAAAATTCACACCGTTGAAAACGAGACTGGTACTATCCAAGGCTCATATTATTCCTCAGCTTATCTATGGATGTGACACCGAGAGCAAATGGAAGCTTCAGGTTGTTTTTAACACTGCTATTCGATATGTTTTTTTGTCTCAAAAGATATGACCGACTTTCACATCTTACTCAACACCTGGTAAACATGTCCTTTCCAAATTATCTTAAGTTCCGCACGCTCATTTTTCTTTTTAAAAATAATTTAAACCAAGCAGCCGACTTATAAATATACTCTAATCCGTCATATAAACGGGGCTTGAGTATGCTTCGCTTTGGCACATGACATGAATCATACATGTGCTGTCAAAAGTAGAATTATTAAAATCTTAATAGCTCTGAGGTTTAAAAGCTTGACTTGCCTAGCTTGTGGCTCGATGACTTCAAATAATTTATTATTCCACAAACAAAAATGCAAAAGGATTGAACAAAACAATCCATAGATGTAAACTCACTTTGCCATTAATTATTGCGAAATTAATTCCGAATAATTCATTTTGATCAGGACATTTTTCTCTTATTAATGCGCAGCACTTCCTTGAACTCAGATTTCTATTCCTCCCTAGCGAGTTCAATTAATCAAATCACTTTAGACGTAACTGATGGGAGCCTCACCACCACAATCGTAATTTTTTTTCCCAACGTAAATGCCTTCCACTTTGTAACGCCTCTGCCTTTGTTTTTTTTTCGTCCTTTGCGGTTGCTTTTCAGATACATACGAGTATATGTATGTATCTAAATGTACGAGAGTGGGTAATACAAAAAGCACAAATAAAGAAATTGACATTGAACCGTGAAATTTTTCAGACACAGACAACCATTCCCGTCCACACAGTAAATGTTCAAAGTTCAAGGACTAAGCGCAGTCATTCAAAGGAACACTCACTGAGAGCAGCAAGAAGAACGTCTGAGCACGTAGCAAAGAGAGGGTAAATTTCCATCAAATGATGGCAATGTTTTCGACAGTGTGTTGACTTTAAGGACGCTCTGCTCTGCTGGTCGGATTCAGGCTGGCAGGCTGGCACACTTGTCTGTAAGTGAACGCTGTCAGTCATTGTGTTCGTTTTCGACGGTTAATGTGATAATGTCCTCGCAGGCAATTTAAACAGCAGTGATTTACAATATATAAATAATCACTAACATTGTTTCGTTGCTCCAAATATAATATTGGGTATGTGGATCGTTTAACGCAGCTGGATTTCACATCACAGTTGGATACAGAATGGGAGAAGGATTTTTTTTTTTTTGGATAAGATACAAAAAATAACTTATCATGTGATTAAGAACTGGAAGATGGTTTCCTTACTGTCTTTTCCTTTGGGAAAGTAAGAAGGATGATTTAAATTTAAAAGCCGTTTTTTTTATTTAAAGATTTAAGGTTGTCTTTGAGGTAATCCAAGCAGACGGAAACTATCGACAAATAATTCGTTGATCTTTAACCATTTCACCAATCAAGGCTACTCCTACTTTCAGGATAACAAAATATCCTTGATTTTACTGAAAGCCTTGGAGAACTGACTGACGCAGATATCATAGGAGTGAGTGATTTATTCTAGAATGACATACATGCTCAAAGGATTAAAAATAGTTTCGTACTATTTACAAACTTGTCACACAAGTGGGATTGATTGATTTGGCAATATTTTTGTCTCGTTTAAGTATTTTCGCAAAATCCTGGCTGTCTGGTCGAACATGTTATATGTCATATCAGAAGGGGCAGAAACTTGTTACAGAGTTCGATGAAGCCTAGACACTTCGCAGAGGTTTTGGTGACATCGATTAGCTGATCATTAAAAAAAAAGGATGTTATTGACACATATCCCGAAAATATGGAGAGTCTTTCGGTTTTTGCGATACAATATTTTTTTATAGACAGCAGACAGAAATAAGATTAAGTGGCATAAAAATCCACTCTATTTTTCGATCCTATTACTGCTGATGGTGAAGTGCGTGAATTAGAGAAAGTATATGAAAAACTGGGGACATCGTCATCAGCTAACGAGTGTCGGCATTTATATGATGAAGGAATTGCAGACTTGGAACCACCCAATACTACCTGATCTAAACGGTACGAATGTTTTCTAATCATTGAAGAACATATTCGACATTATCATTGTCCAAGAAAAATCCTCGGTCGGTGAATTGAGGAGAAGGCATAATCGCGAACTCTACGAGCTCATGAGTGGTTATAGCCCAGAAGGCGCAAATCCATCGACTACATTCACAGGCCCACATCGAAGAATAAACAATAAAAGTGCATCCAAGAGAGTCCTCGAATTCAAGTTACCAGTTTCGAGAAGAACGGGAAGACCGAACTTTCAGTTCAAGGATTAAGCTAATGCGATCGGTAGAAAGCAGCGCGCTTAGGTCCGTTAGGGCTGGAGGGCAGGTCTTTCTCAGGTTCTGATCCTTCCAGGATCGCTGGCCTCTTAAAGAAAGAAAGAAGATTCTGTGTACAAGCTTTCGACCAACGAGCTTGATGCCAAATTTTACCTATAAAAAGATATCCGTTTTTAGGAGCATGCTGCTTTCCATCTACAGAATGGTTGTGATGCCATCTGGATCAGCGGATCTTTGAATAAAACAATCTTCGATAGCTTTCTTGCTTAGGAAATGCAATGCACTTAAGTACACACGAATGCATATAGAAAGCTGTAGAAATCAGGGTTTATGGAGTTTTCAAAAAATTGGTCTGCGCATAGATTGGCTTTCTCTAAAAGTACTGACAGCTGTTATGTTTATAAAGGATGATGGAAAATAATTCACATTAATTTGTTTTTTATCGAACCACCGAAATTGATACATTTGGGACATTGTTTTTATTATCTTAAAATATTATTTGACGAGGACAAACTTCTAGCACATTTAAATAAGTTTTGATTTTCGTCAGAACGGGCCTCGATCGGCAACTGAATTTTTTTAAAACTTAGTATCCTTATAGCTCGATCCAGAGCTATTATACAATTTTTCCTTCGGTGTGGTGATCTTCATACTTCTGGAAAGGCAGGAGTGGTCTGTGGATCTATTTCTTGTTGGTTACAAGTAGCAGTGCTTGCTCCGTTTTAGTTCCACATGACATGAAGTGAGAACAGTGGTAAGAGATTACGCAATGCAAGTTTCTTCGAATAATTATCTTATCCGTCGCCTATTTCCACTGGGAGGATCTGAGCACGTCTGCGTTTACTACCCAATATTACTTGAACTCTGTTTTTTTATGTTTTAGATTTTGCTGACTGCAGGCCACCAGACTAGTGACGCATTTGTGACGAAAGACCCAGCTTCGCCCATGCATGTTCAAATTTAGATTTAAGACTCTAATTTTAACCAAAAGATTTCGCTTTATGACACAAGTACAACAAGTGACAATAACAGATAGTTACAAAAGAGGTTAAATAACACAGCCTTGTGGCGTTCTTTGGTGTACTGACTTGGCTTATGTGGAGCTTCCGATTTTTAACTGAATGATTCAATGATGAGATAATCCAACTGCAGATGAGGTCTTCTACGTCTATTATATTTAAGTAAGAGCTTCCTGATTTGGTTCAGTTCTAATGTTATTTAAATCTCATTCTTTATCTAAGAGTTTGGCGATAAGACTAAGATAGTCCGTACCACTGTATCTGGTAGGAGGTTTTGAAAAGAAGGTATCGAAGATTCGCTCAAACACACGACTTCATCCCATTAGAAATGAGTGCCTTCATGACAACTTCATGACCATATTAAAGGCACATCTCTATCGAACCCATATAGTCGTCAGTTAACACACACAGAGGTTGGCCAGGTCTTATATCGCCAAAAAAACGTCGTAGTTTGAAAAAACATTTCTTAGCAGTAAATATTTGGCTCTTAAGGCTGTTTTGCAATAATTTTTGCGCCTGTCTTGCAATTGAGTCAATTGATGAATGGCTGCCTGGAATTCTAAGAATAAGCTTTGAAAACTTTTATATAGCTTTCTTGTCAAGTCACCAAGTAGTCGGCCGGATGACTAGAGGCCCAGAGCTTTCCCTGAGTTAAACTAGAGTAGCCTAACTCTGGATTTAAAATAATCTAGAGTTAACTAACAGTTTTTCAGTGCAGTATAACTATTTCATTTTGTTTGACTGTGACTTTCAATTGTCAAAAAGCTTTCGAAATCTATCAATTTTGACAGCTCAGTTATCAAACAAGAAGTCAAATTTTTGTTGGAAGATATGAAAAAAAAAAAAAAAAAAAAAAATGAATACAAAAGAACCGACCGTATAGGATCTGATTCAGGATCTGTCAGAAAACATCTGCCCATTTAATCCAGTGTTAACTCATGAAATTTGTTGGGTTAACGCGGAGTTAACTCGGGATTGAAATAAACTAAACAAAATGTTTCTGAGGTTAACCCGACTTGAAAAATCTCGCACTGAAAAACTGACCCTAAGTGCGTAAATGGTTACATAATCGTTTTTTAAAGCTGAAATTCGATACTAATTTCACGATTGAAGACACATGATGCTGTTTTTTTCTGCTGCGATGGCTTGAAACTCAATTTTTTGAGCTTATACAGGTCGATAAAGAATTCTCCTATAATAAGCAGGAAGGAAACGAAACGATTTCTATACGTACATTATGCCACCACACCTGAACAAATCGCAGATAATCAATTCAATGGATTCAAATTCAATATTCCATAGCTCGAAAACGTGCGTCCAAAATGCCACACAAAGCAAGCTATTCATCACAAAAAATGTTCGCGCGAAAGAGCCTTAAATTACGCTGTGCCGAATTTGTGGTCCTGAAAAGCGATTCTCATTCTCTGCGTTTTTTCTTTTTGTTTTTGAAAAAATACTCATTTTGATTAGTTCGATTCATCGCTTTGGATAAATGACCATCGTTGGCGAAACCATCAATTCTATGGGCTAGAGGCCTATGAGGGAAATGAAAATGCTCAGTGAAATGGATAAAATTATGTGACTAACTGATTTGTTCGCGATAGACGCTCAAAAATTGTATGTTATCTTGCAGGATACTATTTAAAGGAAATGAATTGATTTTTATTTAAATTTTTCTTTGTATGGATTTGATTTATTGTGACGATGGAAAAATAACTCGACGAGCATATTGATTGTTTTGTGAATTGCATGTGTTCTGTTTGTATTGCAAAAATTAGATTGTGGAAGCAAACATTGAAAATTTCATTTTACCAGCTTTATGTGAAAATGAATCGAATTGTTTGTTTTTTTTTTGGTTCACAGAGAATCAGTACGATTTGCAATTTGTGTTTCTTAACTTTAAATGCAGCAAAACAGTGAATTGCATTCCTTTTAGTCATCCTGTCATGGAGTCAACTCGTCCTCACAGAAGGTGATCTTTAGCTTATCAGTTTTCTATTTTTGACAGGTCATGCGTGATTCGTGACATGTGTCAAAGTGAAACATGCTAAATTAGCACTGCCATTTTCATGATGGAAGACTTACACTGAAACTGAATTTTTTTTTATTCAAACTGAAAAATGTTCTCTCGCATTTCGAACAAATTAAGGCCGTCAAACTTGACCTGCTCAGCAAGCAGTTAAAGCCATAGCGATAAAATTTCACGCCGATTTCTTTCTATAGGACATCAAGACACCTATCCGTATCCGGATAGTGTATACAGAGGAAAACATTGCTGCTGTTACCACCAGTCTTAATGAAGACCGATTGCTGGATTTGTATTAATCGATTAGTTGGAAGATTTTACGCAGGGATCTTGGTCTAATACTTTAAAAAGCAGAGCTCGTACAAAAACTGTAGCTGAACGGCCGGCCACAGTGTCGAGTTTTCGACAAGAGGGCCTGAAAAAAAGCTCGAGGAAGATTCGTTTTTTTATTAAATACTAGTCTTTAGCGACGAAGCTCATTATTGTGTGTTTATAAGCAAAACTGCCGTATTTGGTCCGATGAGCAGCCTTAGGAAATACATGAACTGCCAGTGCACCCGGAAAAAACACTGCTTGAATTTGCCCATATTTTTTCAGAAATTGCAGTGAGAAAAATGTTACATTCAAAGGCGCCCTCTATCGTTCAATGAGATTTCGAACTTTTTTTTACCAAAAATGCAGAAACTGAACCTGCTTTCTATATGCCGCACAGCTTGCAAATCGATCGACCAATTGAGGTGTTCAATTCGTCTTTAGGACCGTTGAAATGATTAGTTTTGGCCGGTACGATTTGACGCCTTCAGACAACATGTTTTTTGGAAAATGTCAAATCACTTGTCTATGCCGGTAAGCCAGCATGAACTGCAGCCTTGGAAGACAACATTACACGAGTTTTAAGCGACATAACAGCCAATGTGTTAAAAAACGTGGCACGAAATTAGACTGTCCACTGGACCACTTTAAACGGAGTCGCTGTCAATGTTTACATGAAATCACCTCAAAATGATAAGCATGAACTCACTCAACTCAAATAAAAATTGTTCACACTTTTTTGTGTTCTTTTGAAAATTGAAAATCAAACACTTAAAAAATCACTGGCTAATTATAAATGACAACTGATCGACAAGTATTGTTCAATAAACTTTAACAAATGGCAGCTTATTTTTAGTCTTCGCTAAAGTTCACCTTGCAATGATTCGTTTCATTGGAATACCCGACCCATTTTATCTCTTGCCACATCCTTTTTAATTTTTCTCGGCGCAAGCCGCAATCCTTTTCAGAAACTTCAGAATTGTGGACTGGATAAAGACGTATAATTAAATTAATTGTTTTCCGGTTACAAGATGATAGCTCTTGAGGTTACGGGTTATACAACTCGCTGCAATAGAATTTATTGTATTTCGCTTTGGTCGAGCATAATAAAATTTATGACCACATTTCCATGTTTTATTGCCTAATAAATGCTTTAATGCAGCAACGAATTTGCTTGTACTGTGAAAGAACATGAAGAACCTTCTGGCTTACCTCTTTCTTTTATAAGGGCACACTCGCATTATCATGTTCACAAAACCGTGAAAAGCCACATCATTTAAGTCCATAAAATCTTTTTATTATCCTCACAGTCTGGACTAGACGCAAGGAGTCTCTCCCAGCGACTACGACCAATAAAAAACACGATGGACATAACACGTTTTTAAAGCCTAATTGCGGGCTACAAGGATCGACTGTAAAACACCAAGAACCAACGAAAGCACTTACAATGTGTCAGAGAATCGGTTGAAAGTTGTCAAAAGTCTATAACCAAGTTGCACCTTAGTTGCAAGTGATCCAAAATTGAAGTTGCATCCTTAATGCCTGCAGCCTTGAAACTTAACCGAGGCAAGCAGCATCAGGTGCCATGTGGGAATGACACGAAAGTGTTTTACACAACAAAAAAGTTAGCAAAAAACATGAGTTAGTAAAATGCTTTGAATCGTAAATGGCGTTTGTGTTCACTTGTGGTTCGGTTCGGTGTCCTTCCACTGTTCTATGTGTCCGTCCGATGTTCTTTGTTAACCACATCAAATATTTAAAACCTCGCTTTTTCCAAAGATAAATATTTCTACATGGGGTAAAGGGGCCAATGACATTGAGCTACCGCAACGAGCAACAACATCAGGGCCACCTTGACACAGAATAGTAAACGAGATACCGAGTATAACTCAGGATACAAGACACACACAGCCACACAAGAGTGCATTTGTAGTCTATTTGTTTTGTTCTTGAATCGGGTTTCATTTGTTTTTGACATTGCCGCAGTCAGGACATACGTTTGATGGGGCTTCTTTCCACGAATATGGTGGTGCAAAATAACTTTATGGCTTGTTGCATGGAGGTGCTTGTTTTTTTTTTTCAAAGGTCACCACAAGCACTCAATTCTATCACGTGGCTTTGGTACTATAAAGGAGGATAGCTTGAATTTTATCTTAACACATTCGTTTGCGCTTTCTTCAGAATAATGGCAAAGAGATATTAAAACGTTTTGATTCGGTTTTTACGAGTATAGACAGCAGGCCACAGAATGATGTTGCCACTATGTGTTTAGAGTGTTCTTTCAAAGTGAAATGAGAATGGTTTCGAGGAATGTTTTCGATTTTTTGTCTTTCGCGTTAGGACCAAAGTTGCCTATTGAATGGCTTCTAAGCTAGGAATCTTTATTTTTTTTTTGGAGAAATGATTTTATTTGCCCGAATCACGATCTGGAAAATCGCGTACTGGCGCACAATTTCTTCCTTTGATGTGATATAGAGCACCGGTTTTACCGAGTTCAATGATGATAACATGGCAAATAATGTCACCACCAATGAAATGACAAATCCCATGTTTATATGGAAAGCTTAAGAAGAAGAAATGGATGGGAACTTGTTCTTCGACACCTCCCAAAAGAAGCGTGGAATAATGCAATTTATCCGACCCATTGGCAGACGGCGGTTGTGCAACCCATCCCTTAACGGGGCAAAGATACTCTTAGATATCCCGTCCGAAAAATCTCCGATCCATTAGTCTTCTTTCAAAACTCAGTAAGGCTTTTGAAATAGCATTATTGGGCTGAGGACAGAATACCATTCTGGATTTCGGGTTGCGTACATGCCGCGTCTAAGCTGGTATCAGATATTCAATGTCAACCTGGAAAAGGCTTTCGATGCCGTATCGCTAAAAGGACCCTTTTACAAGTTCAGTAGGCTGGGCATTAGTTCAGTTCTTATTGCTTATTTCAATAAATTTATAGTCTGCAAGGAGGTGTTGTCATTTCGCCGATCCTTATCAACATATTTCACTGACGCAGATTACTTGATTGCATACAGATCAGGTCCGAAGATCGACGTCATTAGATAGATCTTGCGTCGTGAAAATTAACTTTATTGCCCAGGCCTATGCTCGTCTTTGGATGCCTCGTGTGGATCAAAGTGGGAGCGAGCTTATTGGGAAAGAACTTGCTTACGCCTATACAGAGTAAAAAAAAATTCTATCCCAATGAGGTCCTATACAACAGGGTAGACAAAATAATAATAATTGATAAGTTTATGGCTCTATCCCCGAGAGGCCTTCCTCTACCTAGACTCGACGGGTCTGATTCAGGATAGATGAGCGGCACCGAAGTACTGTGATTAAGCGACTAGAAACGAGACGTCATCAACTGTCGTCCAGAGAATTTTGGGTTCATTATGGCGGTTTTAGGCCGCGATCTAAAAGAAGTCGAAAGTTTGCACCGACAATTCCTGTGGCTAAGAGAAGACATGGAGTGAACCATTTTGACGAGGAGTCCTACTACCGGTTTTTTCGTTTTTTTTTTTTTCAAAAGTCAATGCTTTATTGAGGTATAAATTCAATATTCAAAGTATTGCCCATCGCTAGCCACATATTTTCCCCATTTTTCTGGCAATTCATGGATACCCGTTCTGAAAAATTCGACCGGTTTGGCCGCAATCCACGAATCGATCCATTTTTTGACATCATCGAAATGACGGAAGTGCTTGTCAGCCAGGCTATGTTGCATCGATCGGAAGAGATAGTAATCGGATGGCGCAAGGTCTGGACTATACGGCGGGTGGGGTAGGATATCCCATTTGAGCGTTTCAAGGTAAGTTTTGACGACATTTGCAACATGTGGCCGAGCATTTTCATGTTGCGAAATAACTTTATCGTGTCTTGCGACTGTTTTCGGCCGTTTTTCCTTCAGTGCACGGCTCAAACGTATCGATTGTCGTCGGTAGACCTCGCCTGTGATTGTTTCATTCGGTTTTAGCAGCTCATAATACACAACACCCTTCTGGTCCCACCAAATGCACAGCATAACCTTCAGACCATGAATATTCTGAACGGCTGTCGATGTTGAGGCATGTCCGGGGTATCCATACGTTGCCCGACGTTTTGGATTGTCGTAATGTACCCATTTTTCATCACCGACTTCTTTTTGTGGCGTTCAAGTAGCATTTCGGACATGCAAAATCGGCGTTCGACGTCCTACCTTTCGGATCATTCCCATTGCTTTCAAACGATCGGAAATGGTTTGCTGACAGACGCCAAGTGATTTTGCAAGTTCTTCTTGCGTTTGTGATGGATCTTGATCAAGCAATGCCTCCAATTCATGGTCTTCACACTTTTCACCTGGCCGGGGCGTTCTTTGTCTTCGGTGTCGAAATCACCATCTTTGAACCGCTTAAACCACCGCTGACATTAGCCCGGGTAAGCTTCGGTAAGCAATTGACGCGTTTCGGTTGCTTTTTTCTTTAAATGAAAGAATAATATTAAAACTTCCCGCAAATGTTGTTTTGATGGCTCGAATGTAGACATTTTACGGCTTTACAAAAACCTTGTGTATTTTCACTAATGACCAATAACCTAGACTGAAATAATTAGACAATGACATGAAATTTCTGATGTGACAGCTGTCATGGTCAAAATTCACCTCAGAGTAAAAGATATTAAGTTGTGTGCAATAACCACATTTTCAACCGGTAGTCCTATTATTTTTTTGAAAGTTTTTTGTTAAGAATTGCAGTGAAAACCTAGGACCCGACCTTAAATGAAATCGTGCGGCAAGAATTTGAATATTTTATTTTTTTTGAAACCTGATGTTTACGAAGAACAAGTCACGAAATTACTGGATTTCTATTCATTTAATCTTAAGCTCTTATGCCTTAAATTTAAAAACTGGTCTATTCGAATCCTCGTTTCTAAAGTGCAACCAACTCAGTTTGTGTTTGTTATAGCTCGAGCCAAATCACCTGGTAAACGGATGTGTGTTCAGAGAGAGGATTCACGAGAGCGAAAAAGTGACGTCTACCACTAAAATTTTACAATGCATAACCCAACTTTGTTCTTTGTTTAAATTTATATAATTGATATGCTATTGCTTGTGTGAGTTTAATTTTTTTTAATGGATTTAAATTCGAATTTCATTCTTAAAAACTCAGATCACTTATCACAAAAAATCTCATAATTCTAATTCATTGATCTTGTTCCAAATTCTCACGGGTAAAAGAAAAAATCTAAACAAAAACACCTTTAATTTAGTACAAAAACTTCGCCCGCAGATGGGTGGTGCTAACCTCAAATTTTGAAACCATAAAAACCTAGAAACAAACAATATCCCTCCACTCTGAGTTACTCGCGTCCTGGTCACAGGTGGTGATACATATTTTACACCGTTAAGTTATGCAAAAGATTTAATTTTTATTTAACGTAAGTGCGCTGAAATTTGTTAAATCTTATAATGAAAACAAAAAGCGCTTTCGACGTAAAGTTGACATCTAAAGATCTTCTGGATAAAAACTATGATCATTCCTTGTGAAAAAAAAATTACACCTCTGAAATGTGATCCTATTTTAACTCCGACGGATACAGAGTATCTCAGTCGCATCGAAGTTGCGTTGGTGGAAACGTCTGGGCGTACCTCTCTTCAGCACTTTTCTTATTTTTTTGACAAAATTTTCCAAACGAAAGAGATAGGAAGAGTAATTATGATAAATTTTGTGGGACCTGCCCAGTTGTTCAATCTATACACATTTAAAAATGAGGATCCCTCACCATGAACCCTGTGAAAAAGGCAATACAATGCAATGTTCCAATGTCATACTAAAAAGAAGGCAAGCCTTGAAATATTGGAATGTTAATGGTCCTCTGGATTCGGACCATAACCTCGCCTTCAAAGAAAATACCTTCAATCTCCTAACCTTCTCTGAATCCCTTTCAACGCGTGTGCGTTAGGTTTTCCTTTTGCCGCCTTCACCTAAACACTCCATCTACCTACTACACGATAAACATTTATTATTCGTATCAGTACATAACCGGGACGAAAGGGTTAGTCCTTCTAGATAGAGGTTTGTTACTCAGTTGTCTTCTAAGCCCAAGGGAACCGCTACTGGCAAGAGTGATTCTGGTCGATTGTTATCAATCAAAGTGAAGTGACAAGTGGAAGGATTCGACATTAAAGCCGCAAACTAAACCAATTATAAAATATAATATCAAACTTCATCAGGCACCATCAAAAGTGCGTCAGGATTTAATTTCAAACCAGAGAAAAAAGAAACGTTCTTAACTTTCCTGCTCTAAAGTCTTATATCCTTAATGTTATTTTACCAACCTTAACTAGAAAACGACTTGCACACTGAGGAGAAGCTTCATCTGTTTTTAATTACAGATCATGATGCAGTTTTTTTTTCAGGGAAACTATTGCCAATATATTCGGATTATTATTATTATTATTGCTCCAGCCTCTGCCTTCCATAATCCAATATTCTCTATTACTTTTCTCTCTGACAATTTCCTTAACACATCCTCCGACACACGGTTCACACAAACCAACCTAATAACAACTCTAACGTGTCCTTCGTCTACTTTACTCGGAGGAATTTCATACGGGTAGGGAATAAAAACATAACCTCTGCCTTTAACGGGGGCATCATTAAAATAACAAATCATTCGAAACACCGACACCGACATAAACTCAAATTAAACAACTCACCTGCTCCCGCAGTTCGGTGTTATCCAGCCAGGCATTGCCGGGTGAGAACTCCCCAGCTGCAACAACGGCTACATCGACACCACGAGGACGCATTTCCTGACGCATACAAGCGGCAAAAGTTTCCACAGCAGCTTGTGTGGCACACTGAATCCCACGAACGGGCGATGGAACCTTGTTCAATCCTGAAGAACAAAAACAAATCAGAGATTTTCAATATCACGTACCAAGGATGCAAGGATGTTATTATTATGCTTCCCCAATGCATACTCGTCCATTCTCCCCACAGTTCACGACGCATTCAATAAGTGCAGCTGAGAGAAACGATAATGAAAATAACAAGATGACTCCCACTGTGCGTGTGAAAATGCTTCCGTTTACCATGGGGAGAAAGGAAGTCGTTACGGCTAAGGCTTAACTTACCGGATGTCAAAAATACAATACGTCCATTAGAGCGTCGGATGAGGGGCAGCATGATTTGTGAGAGGCGTGCAGCTCCTGCAAAAAAATGAAATGATTACAATTATATGCGAAAAGCTTTTTGTCAGCGCCATCTCTTACCGAGTAGGTTAAGGTCCAAAGATTTACGAAGCACTGCAAACGGAATCCACTCAAGCTCACCAAAAGCAACCCAATGAGCGCAGTGAATAACCGCCCATAGTCCATTTGCTCCATAAGGCAAGTGTTCCGTGATAAACAAGCAAGCGTTTAAGAGCTTTTAAAGCACATAACATAATATATTAAATTTTTACAAATCGATGGCTGTATACGATGAGCTTTTGATTGAGAACTTACCGTCTTTTCCGATGATACATCCAAGAAAATGGTTTTCATTCGCCCCGAAGTTTCCTCTTTCAATATTTTAGCCTCTTCGCAATCCTCTATGGGCACATTGAAGCCAGCATAAACGGTGAAACCCAAGTCATCTAGCTTTTTAGCCAAGTACCAACCGATGGGCGTTTCACATCCGGTAATAAGAACACCCTTGCCTGATGCAGAAACCTGAAAATAAATAAACGAATAAAGGAAACCAATCAACAATAAAGTCGTTTGCATTAAAAATTCTATCCACGGCTAAAAGGATAAAAGGACAAAGGAAAATCGAGTAGGTGAATCAATCAGTCAATCAAACATGAATTTAACAATTCAATGGTTTCGGGCCATATCAAGTTGTTTGACCTATAACGTGCCTAATCAACAAGCTATTCCTGCGTGTCGAAATCGGTAGAACTTTTTTTTTTATGCTTTCATGACTGAAAAGAGGGTTGTGGTGCCGATGCCGATGCCGATGTCGATATGTTATTGATGACAAAAACTTTGTGAAACTTTGTGCATCGATATGAAGTGTTATTTCTGTTGGACACTTGGTATACCTTTAATTAGTTGGCTTAAACCAGGATGAAGTTTCCTGGGTCATCAATAATCATTGGCAGTTAATCAAAGGGGCAAAGTTCAAACCCAAAGTCTGTAGGTCCTCATTTGATGCAGAAATACATTAACACGTGGCTTAGATTTGACAACACTAGCTTATTAGGCATAAAATGAATAGAGCCTCTAAGTTCGATTTAAGAAAGTTTAAACGAATTTTGGCAAAATTCTTTACTTTATGCGGCCAACGAACCTGGAAGGATCAAAGCCATCCAGCCCGACGGTCCTGAGCACGCTGCCTTAATGGCTTGGATTCGAAGACACTCTTGGCTGGACCATTAAAGTTCATTCCACATCTTTGTACAGCTCGTAGAGTTTGCAGTTATGCCTTCTCATATATTCGCCCTCCTCGCAGAAAGGCCCAATTTCCGACTTAAGATATATCGTTCGAAATATCCCAATATTTGGTCTGCTGGTTTGTTCATCATCCAGCATTCGACTTCATAAAGTGGGACTGGCAAAAGTCAGTGTTTTGTAGATCAGTATTTTTGTCCGTTGTGTTTGGAGTTTAGATCCTTGTTGTTTTGTCAAACCGAAGCAGCAGCGATTGCCTTGGTTTATTCTCCGTCGGATCTCAAATGTGGTGTCGTTTTTGAAGGATATATAGTAAAATTGCAAGTATCATAGGTCGTCATTTCAGAAACTGATTAAACGGTTCAGCCGACACAAAGAAAAGGAAAAAAGTCACGGGATTCTGTTAACACAAATGTATTATAAACTAGCAATCAGAAAACGACGAAAAACGCGTAAGAGCTGCACTGAATGTCAACTGCCAGTTTGTGATGAACATTCAACAAAAATTGTTAATTGATGGAAATGTAATAAATAATATTTTTTATCAACTTATAAGTATTATTTTTCTCTATTTTTATCATAAAGTATTTGGTTCAAATTCTGTTGTGGGTACCCCGCTACCCGGTTACGAATGTAGCGATTGATGAACTAATTTTTGGGAAAGGATAAATAAATTTAAAAAACAAATTCACTATTCGCTTGCTTTCGATTTAAATAATGACGATCCAGAAGCTCAAATTTAAATTTTATTTCTTTTTTTATAAACAAAAAATACAACACGATGGTAGCCGGGTAAGGGTTATGGGTTATGGTATTTTTTAAAAGATAAAAACTTCATAAAAACACTTTCATTTCATCGTTAAGTTATGAAGCACATTTTTGCTTTAAAAAAACAAAAAAAACATGATCAACATCTTTTCGGTGAATGTTAGTTGCAGTCGTATATGATTGCCGTAGTAGCAAACAGGACGGGAGCTGCCAGCCAAAATGTCCTTCCAATGTGGGATATAATAATGTATGTGAAAATTTCGACCGAGAAAAGCTAACACAGCATTCAAATATTGGAACGTGATATATGTCTGTATACTCGTACACACCGTCGATGTGCATAAAGATAGTGAGACAGAGTGAAAGAGACAAGATACGATCTCAATCCAGTGAAATGGGGAGAGGAATACAACACCAACAAAATGATGAAGCGCCCCGAAAACCCCAAACTTCTGGCAATAATAATAATAATAATGATGATAATATGCACTTATACCATCACCACAGTACAGTACACAGTAAAGAGTGCAGTATTGCTTCCAATGCCTCCTACCAAACTTGAACGGAAAAGTAAACAAAAACGAGCCAATATTGCATAAAATCCGGCCGGATCACCAGGCGCCCAGAAACGCAGGAAAACATAAAAGCATCACAACCACGCTTTAATATGGCACCCCAGCCAGACATCTGGTTCAAAACTTGAACGGAAAAGTAAACAAAAACAAGCCGATCTAGCATAAAATCCGGCCAGATCACCAGGCGCCCAGAAACGCAGGAAAGGTAACAAGCATCTCAACCACGCTTTAATATCGCACGCTAGGCAGAAATCCTGTTCAAGACTTGAACGTAAACAAAAACGAAACCAGAACTGCAAATATCTTGCCGATATTGCATAAAATCCGGCCAGATCACCAGGCGTCCAGAAACGCAGGAAAGGTAACAAGCATCTCAACCACGCTTTAATAACGCACGCTAGACAGAAATCCTGTTCAAAACTTGAACGTTAAAGTAAACAAAAACGAAACCAGAACAGCAAATTTCTTGCCGAAATTGCAAAAATTCCGGCCAGATCACCAGGCGCCCAGAAACGCAGGAAAAGTAACAAGCATCCCAACCACGCTTTAATATCGCACGCCAGGCAGAAATCCTGTTCAAAACTTGAACGTTAAAGTAAACAAAAACGAAACCAGAACTGCAAATATCTTGCCGATATTGCATAAAATCCGGCCAGATCACCAGGCGCCCAGAAACGCAGGAAAGGTAACAAGCATCTCAACCACGCTTTAATAACGCACGCTAGACAGAAATCCTGTTCAAAACTTGAACGTTAAAGTAAACAAACACGAAACCAGAACTGCAAATATCTTGCCGATATTGCATAAAATCCGGCCAGTTCACCAGGCGCCCAGAAATGCAGAAAAGGTAACAAGCATCTCAACCACGTTTTAATATCGCACGTCAGGCAGAAATCCTGTTCAAAACTTGAACGTTAAAGTAAACAAAAACGAAACCAGAACTGCAAATATCTTGCCGATATTGCATAAATTCCGCCCAGATCACCAGGCGCCCAGAAACGCAGGAAAAGTAACAAGCATCCCAACCACGCTTTAATATGGCACCCCAGCCAGACATCTGGTTCAAAACTTGAACGGCAAAGTAAACAAAAACAAGCCGATATTGCATAAAAGCCGGCCAGATCACCAGGCGCCCAGAAACGCAGGAAAAGTAACAAGCATCCCAACCAAGCTTTAATATCGCACGCCAGGCAGAAATCCTGTTCAAAACTTGAACGTTAAAGTAAACAAAAACGAAACCAGAACTGCAAATATCTTGCCGATATTGCATAAAATCCGGCCAGATCACCAGGCGCCCAGAAACGCAGGAAAGGTAACAAGCATCTCAACCACGCTTTAATAACGCACGCTAGACAGAAATCCTGTTCAAAACTTGAACGTTAAAGTAAACAAACACGAAACCAGAACTGCAAATATCTTGCCGATATTGCATAAAATCCGGCCAGTTCACCAGGCGCCCAGAAATGCAGAAAAGGTAACAAGCATCTCAACCACGTTTTAATATCGCACGTCAGGCAGAAATCCTGTTCAAAACTTGAACGTTAAAGTAAACAAAAACGAAACCAGAACTGCAAATATCTTGCCGATATTGCATAAAATCCGGCCAGATCACCAGGCGCCCAGAAACGCAGGAAAGGTAACAAGCATCTCAACCACGCTTTAATAACGCACGCTAGACAGAAATCCTGTTCAAAACTTGAACGTTAAAGTAAACAAACACGAAACCAGAACTGCAAATATCTTGCCGATATTGCATAAAATCCGGCCAGATCACCAGGCGCCCAGAAACGCAGGAAAGGTAACAAGCATCTCAACCACGCTTTACTAACGCACGCTAGACAGAAATCCTTTTCAAAACTTGAACGTTAAAGTAAACAAAAACGAAACCAGAACTGCAAATATCTTGCCGATATTGCATAAATTCCGGACAGATCACCAGGCGCCCAGAAACGCAGGAAAGGTAACAAGTATCTCAACCACGCTTTAATATCGCACGCTAGGCAGAAATCCTGTTCAAGACTTGAACGTAACGCACGCTAGACAAACATCCTGTTCAAAACTTGAACGTTAAAGTAAACAAAAACGAGCCGATATTGCATAAAAGCCGGCCAGATCACCAGGCGCCCAGAAACGCAGGAAAAGGAACAAGCATCCTAACCACGCTTTAATATCGCACGCCAGGCAGAAATCCTGTTCAAAACTTGAACATTAAAGTAAACAAAAACGAAACCAGAACTGCAAATATCTTGCCGATATTGCATAAAATCCGGCCAGATCACCAGGCGCCCAGAAACGCAGGAAAGGTAACAAGCATCTCAACCACGCTTTAATAACGCACGCTAGACAGAAATCTGGTTCAAAACTTGAACGGCAAAGTAAATAAAAACAAGCCGATATTGCATAAAATCCAGCCAGATCACCAGGCGCCCAGAAACGCAGGAAAAGTAAAAAGCATCACAACCACGCTTTAATATGGCACCCCAGCCAGACATCTGGTTCAAAACTTGAACGGCAAAGTAAACAAAAACAAGCCGATATTGCATAAAAGCCGGCCAGATCACCAGGCGCCCAGAAACGCAGGAAAAGTAACAAGCATCCCAACCACGCTTTAATATCGCACACCAGGCAGAAATCCTGTTCAAAACTTGAACGTTAAAGTAAACAAAAACGAAACCAGAACTGCAAATATCTTGCCGATATTGCATAAATTCCGGCCAGATCACCAGGCGCCCAGAAACGCAGGAAAAGGAACAAGCATCCCAACTACGCTTTAATATCGCAAGCCAGGCAGAAATCTGGTTCAAAACTTGAACGGAAAAGTAAACAAAAATGAAACCAGAACTGAAAATATCTTGCCGATATTGCATAAAATCCGGCCAGATCACCAGGCGCCCAGAAACGCAGGAAAGGTAACAAGCATCTCAACCACGCTTTAATAACGAACGCTAGACAAACATCCTGTTCAAAACTTGAACGTTAAAGTTAACAAAAACGAAACCAGAACCGCAAATTTCTTGCCGATATTGCATAAATTCCGGCCAGATCACAAGGCGCCCAGAAACGCAGGAAAGGTAACAAGCATCTCAACCACGCTTTAAGAACGCACGCTAGACAGAAATCCTGTTCAAAACTTGAACGATAAAGTAAACAAAAACGAAACCAGAACTGCAAATATCTTGCCGATATTGCATAAATTCCGGCCAGATCACCAGGCGCCCAGAAACGCAGGAAAAGGAACAAGCATCCCAACTACGCTTTAATATCGCAAGCCAGGCAGAAATCTGGTTCAAAACTTGAACGGAAAAGTAAACAAAAACGAAACCAGAACCGCAAATTTCTTGCCGATATTGCATAAATTCCGGCCAGATCACCAGGCGCCCAGAAACGCAGGAAAGGTAACAAGCATCTCAACCACGCTTTAATAACGCACGCTAGACAAAAATCCTGTTCAAAACTTGAACGTTAAAGTAAACAAAAACGAAACCAGAACTGCAAATTTCTTGCCGATATTGCCTAAATTCCGGCCAGATCACAAGGCGCCCAGAAACGCAGGAAAAGTAACAAGCATCTCAACCACGCTTTAATAACGCACGCGAGACAGAAATCATGTTCAAAACTTGAACGTTAAAGTAAACAAAAACGAAACCAGAACTGCAAATTTCTTGCCGATATTGCATAAATTCCGACCAGATCACCAGGCGCCCAGAAACGCAGGAAAGGTAACAAGCATCTCAACCACGCTTTAATATCGCACGCCAGGCAGAATTCATGTTCAAAACTTGAACGTTAAAGTAAACAAAAACGAAACCAGAACTGCAAATTTCTTGCCGATATTGCATAAATTCCGGCCAGATCACCAGGCGCCCAGAAACGCAGGAAAAGTAACAAGCATCCCAACCACGCTTTAATATCGCACGCCAGGCAGAAATCCTTTTCAAAACTTGAACGTTAAAGTAAACAAAAACGAAACCAGAAATGCAAATATCTTGCCGATATTGCCTAAAATCCGGCCAGATCACCAGGCGCCCAGAAATGCAGGAAAGGTAACAAGCATCTCAACCACGCTTTAATATCGCACGCCAGGCAGAAATCCTGTTCAAAACTTGAACGTTAGAGTAAACAAAAACGAAACCAGAACTGCAAATATCTTGCCGATATTGCATAAAATCCGGCCAGATCACCAGGCGCCCAGAAACGCAGGAAAAGTAGCAAGCATCCCAACCACGCTTTAATATCGCACGCCAGGCAGAAATCCTGTTCAAAACTTGAACGTTAAAGTAAACAAAAACGAAACCAGAACTGCAAATATCTTGCCGATATTGCATAAAATCCGGCCAGATCACCAGGCGCCCAGAAATGCAGGAAAGGTAACAAGCATCTCAACCACGCTTTAATAACGCACGCTAGACAGAAATACTGTTCAAAACTTGAACGTTAAAGTAAACAAAAACGAAACCAGAACTGCAAATTTCTTGCCGATATTGCATAAATTCCGACCAGATCACCAGGCGCCCAGAAACGCAGGAAAGGTAACAAGCATCTCAACCACGCTTTAATAACGCACGCTAGACAAAAATCCTGTTCAAAACTTGAACGTTAAAGTAAACAAAAACGAAACCAGAACTGCAAATTTCTTGCCGATATTGCATAAATTCCGGCCAGATCACCAGGCGCCCAGAAACGCAGGAAAAGTAACAAGCATTCCAACCACGCTTTAATATCGCACGCCAGGCAGAAATCCTGTTCAAAACTTGAACGTTAAAGTAAACAAAAACGAAACCAGAACTGCAAATATCTTGCCGATATTGCATAAAATCCGGCCAGATCACCAGGCGCCCAGAAATGCAGGAAAGGTAACAAGCATCTCAACCACGCTTTAATATCGCACGTCAGGCAGAAATCCTGTTCAAAACTTGAACGTTAAAGTAAACAAAAACGAAACCAGAACTGCAAATTTCTTGCCGATATTGCATAAATTCCGGCCAGATCACCAGGCGCCCAGAAACGCAGGAAATGTAACAAGCATCCCAACCACGCTTAAATATGGCACCCCAGCCAGACATCTGGTTCAAAACTTGAACGGCAAAGTAAACAAAAACAAGCCGATATTGCATAAAATCCGGTTAGATCACCAGGCGCCCAGAAACGCAGGAAAAGTAACAAGCATTCCAACCACGCTTTAATATCGCACGCCAGGCAGAAATCCTGTTCAAAACTTGAACGTTAAAGTAAACAAAGACGAAACCAGAACTGCAAATATCTTGCCGATATTGCATAAAATCCGGCCAGATCACCAGGCCCCCAGAAACGCAGGAAAGGTAACAAGCATCTCAACCACGCTTTAATAACGCACGCTAGACAGAAAACCTGTTCAAAACTTGAACGTTAAAGTAAACAAAAACGAAACCAGAACTGCAAATATCTTGCCGATATTGCAAAACATCCGACGAGATAACCAGGCGCCCAGAAACGCAGGAAAAGTAACAAGCATCTCAACCACGCTTTAATATCGCAAGCCAGGCAGAAATCTGGTTCAAAACTTGAACGGAAAAGTAAATAAAAACCACCCGATGTTGCATAAAATCCGACCAGATAACCAGGCGCCCAGAAGGGCAGGAAAAGTAACAAGCATTAGGCGATACGAGTTCGATTCCAGGTGAGGGTTGTGTGTTAGACTTTTTTTTGTTTGTGTCGAGTCAGCTGCGTTCACTAGGGAGTAGGATGAGTGGAATGGTCAGGTTGTATATAGTGAGAGCAGTGAGTAACATAAGGCGATCACGCTGATGCGAGTCAGGGTATATACTAGCTAAAGGAAGCGAGAGAACGACGGTAACAGAACTCTTTACATTAAACTTCATAGAATGGTTATGAAAAGATTTATTTCAAATACTACAAACGTCAAAACTTAATTCTTTCATCATTATACAACCCTTTATTTCACTTTTTTCATTGTTAATATTTTGTTATAAACTACTTGTTTAAAATAAAATTGTAGCTTGATTGATTGGAAAATTGATTTTGTTGTGATTTGGCAGATTACAGTGCCCACACCATCAAACGTTATGAAATCAATTATTATTGGCTAGATGAAACTTAAAAAGTGTAAGTTCTCCTGGAAGAACGTAATACGTCTACTGTGAACTCCTGCTTTTGGAAACACTCAAAGCCATTCATTTTTACAAGTTTTTACAAGTTTGAGAAATAGTTGCACGCCACAAATTTGCTCGTTGTGCTGCGAGGACATATAGGAGAAAGCGGTCCTCTTCTGAGGTTCCTAATAACAGGAGCCTCACGAATGAGGAGTATGACTTCTATATCGGGAATCTCAATACCGTAGTACATGAGGCTATGGAGTCGTCAGTACCAAAGATTAGTAGTAAAAATAGTGCGGAATGCTATTCAAACCGTGACATACGGACACTAGAACAACATAAGAGCTTTTTGATAACACAGATCAACAGAATACACAGACAATTTCAGGATGATTCAAATAGCGCGGAACTAACTAGATTGAAGTCCCTCCTGAGAAATGTTAAGTCTCTTATAAGTCAACAGTATAGGAATTCGGTTAATGACTACTGGAGGCAACGCGCCGAAAAAGTATTGAAGTCTGACTCAAGGAACATGTTTCCCCAAATAAAGCAGATTTTCAAGCCTCGTAGCATTGTCCAAATTCTAAAACTTAAAATAGCGCTGTCTTCTGAGCGGCTCCTTTCTCAGGCAGGGATTAATCCCCAACACTGCCCCATTATCGACAACAAATACGTAGTAGATGGCGGAAAAGACAAAATCAATCTAATTGGTTTCCATTTTGAATCAGTCCACAAAACTCAACTACAAAGCCAAAAATCTGTTGAGGTGGCTGAAGAGCTATTGCGGTTTGATAACCGAAACTGTGACGCGGCTACTCTTCTCAATTTTTCTGAGGACCTAAAAGCAGACGAACTTTCGACAGAACAGACAGATAATTACTTCACTACACTTGACGAAGGTATTTCCAATAGTCAAGAAAAAGAAAGATCCTTCAGATCTCTCAAGTTATAGGCCAATAAGTCTCCTGCCTAATATTGGGAAGGTTTTCGAGGTAATTGTTTGCAGGTTAATCTTGATCGAGTGCGAAAAAAAGGAGATCGTTCCGCGGAATCAATTTGGATTTAAAAGGTACCACTCGGCAGTGCACGCCATAACAAAACTAGTATCTGACATATACTGGAACCTTAATGCCAAGAGATGTACAGGTGCCTGTCTGGTGGACATCGAAAAAGCCTTCGACACGGTTTGGATAGACGGGCTTATATAAAAATTAATTAAATATGAATTTCCCCCCCCAACGTCACCAGAACGATAATTTCAATGATACGCGAGAAAAGATTTGTGGTAACAAATAGAAGGTATACGACGACTAGGGATTTCGAAATCACCGAAGGTCTGGAACAGGGCACAGTATCGGCACCATTACTATTCAAAATCTTCATTGCAGATGTACTCAGGGATATACAAGATTCAGTAGCATTCGCTGATGATGTCATTCTATACACTCATGGCTCAAAAATTAGGGAAATACAGAATGACCTAAAACTTAAACTTGACAAACTCCAGGCTTTCTGTCGAGATTGGAAGCTCTAAATGTGAAACCATACTGTTCCGCACCCCAGTAGGACGGGGTAATTCAGATTTGAGGCGCAACTGGCGAAACTTAGTAATAAAAAATGGTGATGGTCTTCATATTGAATCAAAGACTATGGTGAAATATTTAGGCGGTGGATAAATTCCTATATTACAACGAGCATATAAACCAACAACTCAAGAAAGCTAGGGCAGCATTTATGCCACTCAAAAGTCTTTTCTACTCACACTATCTGAGATCCGATGTAAAGATCATCTGCTACCAAGCCTTTGTGCGCCCAATTCTGACTTATGCGAGTCCAGTGTGGTGGAACATAAACCCATCTTACATGGAAAAATATCGAGCCTTTGAGCGAAAATGTCTTCGAGCCTGTATGAGAATGTACAGAAGCGCCCATTCCGACTTTCGGCATTACGTCAGCAACAAGAGACTATTGGATGCTTCCGGTGTGTCGAGCATAGACAATGTTATCCTGGACCTTGTGAGGAATCATTTTGCGCGCTCGGCGGATGTTATTGAAAACGAATTTATATCGGGCTTGTTTTACCCTAACCCGGGGTACTTCAAAAATGCATTGTCAAGTGGACACATACCGCCTGAGGCGTTTTTGTATATGGATGCACACGGTTATATATCGGACTCGTGCAATGTACCTATCATATCATATCATGCTGCTAGAAGGGCCACAGACAAAAGAATCCTTTATGTACCTGCCCACTCGGGGGACGTAGCCAATGTCTGGAGATACTGCATGAGCGTACCTGAACGAGATACAAGTGATGAATCCAGAAAAAATCGAAAAAAATACTGGTGACTTGACTGGGTTGAAGCTGACGCTTAGGTTAGGTTTGTTTTAGTTTTTTTTTTTATTATTGTAGGTAGTCTTTAAGTAAAATATATAAAGAGAAATTTTTCCTCCACATTTTTGTTTCTCTGAAATTATATTATTATAAATACATATATATCCTAAACATAAATTTAATAATTACCTGCTATCTATATTTAAGTAATATATCTCATGTATTGCGTGCCACCCCCTTTTCTTTTGTATATTGGCCTTGTATTTTGTAATTAAGATAGTTTATAAGCATTTTTCTTGTTTTTGCTTCATGTTACAATATTGTTTATAGTGGAAATAAATGAGTTGAAAAAAAAAAAAAGCACGGAAGTCTTCTCCGCCATCACATCCGTTGTTTTCGAACTCCCACGAGCAGTCAACGAGAGCTTGCTGAGACAGACGAACCAAATGTCAACCATTGCTAATAACCACAAACGAATCAATTTTTGACAGGGGTAACAGCGCCAAGAAGCCTCCAATCGAATTGATCGGGAACAGTGTCCTTCAAGTTATTGGTATTGTACGGGAATGGTTTTCCTGTATTATGCTTTCCAGACGATTTATAGCCACGAAGCGCCTTCATCTCGTCTTCAGTCTTATCGGCCAAATGATTGATAGCCAAGGAGTAACCGAACTTGGCACGATTCTGCGAATGAACGAAAGAAGATTCTGACGGAAGATGTTCTTTCTCATCTCGTGCTCGGTGTCGTGCTGGTAGCAGACGCCGCGCCGTGCTTTCCCTTGAAATTCCTGAATTCCATCTCAACATGATGATCTGCGGTTGGGTGAACGAATTCCTTCATTGGATTGAATGTGGCATAGTGACCTTCACCAGGGACCAGGGAAGCCAACGCACACCATATCCTGATCGATCTCAAAAATTTCATTTGGAATTTCATCGAGCCTAACAGTGTGTTGAAGCCGCGCATTTCATAACGTACTGGAATTGGCATACGCGAGCTGTGATACTTTGGTAATTTCTTATAGCGTACCCACAAGGTGTAGATGTTCTTCTTATAGCCTACGCCTTCTTCCAAACGGAACTTATCACAGACAAGCCCGAGCAAAGTTTCCTTTTCGATTAGTGTGAAACTCTTCGCTTCGGGTAAGATTGATTGGATTTCGACGACGTTCTCATCTGTGCCGTTTACTTGCAAGCAGGTTGCCTTGTTCATTAGTGTGCGCGTAAAAGGGTTCCGCAATTTCAGCGTAGGGAATGTTCAAGATACCACTAACCGAATATGTAAAATCCCATTTCGGTGGTTTTGTCGCGACAGCTGTAGCTGCCAGCACACGCAGAGCAACCAAAAACACCGACTCACTGGCACAAGTTCTAATTATTCACAGAAGTTAATAAAAAAAAACAACAGATAAGATCTTGTTTTCTTTCCACAAACAATTATACTTTTTATTTAAGGACGATCGAACGAAAAACCAATTCAATTGAGAGCTCGAGATCAACTGAAAAGGAACATGTTGCACAGAGCAATAGCAGAAGGATAAGGATAAAAATGTGAAGACCATTTAGTGGTTTGAAACTCAGATGTATTGCGGTTTCAAATGCTCCACGCGAGGAGTCAAATTCTGTTATAAGCAGGCTTAATTCGCAGAATTTCATCCGATATTCCTGATGCACTAGAAAGTTTGGAATTTGGTTCATCACTCAGCTGTCAGTGTCAATGATTAATCACCTACACAAACCATTATTTGCGACGACAGCTGCAGCCGATCCAGACACCACTTCATCAAGGCCACCCACTAGGTCAGACTACAGGCAGGGCAAGGTGAATAGAAGCAGGATCTATGAAGAAGAAAAAAAGTTGCCAAAACGGCTGGGGACGATGGTGATCGATTTCAAGTCGACGAACGATCTCCTAGCTGTGAACCGGCATTGAGGGAAAATTCTAAAACCTTTGTTCACATCGATAAAGCTGGTGTTTTTATGAATAAGGAATCCTCAGGCAGCAAAGAAAGCACGCAAATCTAGACGCTAGTAATCAAAAAATTCTTGCAGAAAAAACAAAAATACCTGCGAAAATATGAATAATAAAATCGTCCTTCAGAATATGGACACAAGATGTACTCGCAGGTAGTATGTTTTCAAGTTCAGAGCCCCCAATCGATTTATAGTAATTTTCATTCAACAAAGAATGAACATTTCTTTGGCACGCGATTTGAGCTCGCCAACCTCCAAAGGACAAGTTGAAATCACAAACAGTTCGCCTGTTCGCCCCCCCCCCCCCTTAATGGACAACAACACGTCCTTGTAATCACATCCTGTTTATAACGCCAATTTCCGTCATTATCTCGGAAGTACAAGGAGAAGGAAAACAGAAACATGGCAAAAAGAACAACAACACCGCAATTGAACTCTCATTCCTCGCTGTCTGTGCTTCACCTCTGGCAAATAGCAAATAGCAAATAGATTAATTTCCCCAAGCACGCAAAATCCACAACGACACGCTCATAAAACAAAAAGGCGAACAAAACTAGGACAAGTCTCCCATTGACAAAACCCACCGACTTGAAAGAACCCACTTGCTGGCGCAAGGTAAGAAGGTGGCACCAAATGGTAGGTAGGAGGGCTCAGAACTGCAACAGGTCGAACTGACAGAAAATTAGTTCAAAAGGATAACAGACAATTCCCTAATTGATTCCATTATGTAAACACGAATGAGCGCCTAACCACCCCACTTGTTCACTAACCTTGGAAGAAAGTTGAGTCCTTTCGACTGGTGCGCTGCTGTTGCTGTTGCTGTGCTGCTGCTGCAACTTGTGCTGTCTAGCCGACTGATGTGATTGAGTGTGCCTGCCAGTCACCACATCCCAGAAACCCACATACGAGAATATTCTCGCCTCCAACTGGCTGCATAAATTGCACTTAATTTAATCCTATAACCTAATCGGTTCAAGACCGATTAAATAGGTTCCTCTGCTCTTCTTTGTTCACATCGCAGACATGCATACATATACTCGTACAAAGTGTCAGTCAGATTGTTCCTTCAACGAGGATCTCAGACGGTGCCAAGCATGTGGGCGTAGTAGTAGAAGGAGAGATAATGAATTGAATTGACATCTCTTGTGTTGCGTAGCTTTGGAATTGGAATAAAGGATCTTAACGCATTAAAGGTGATGATATCCATTTCAACGACATCGAATCGATTTTCAGTTTCAATAGGCAGGCAGCCTTCGTTCGGCGAGGCACATACATAAATAGTGAGTGGGTTGGTATTAAATCTTTGCGAGTGGTGTTTTGTTATCCTTCTGGCTAATTTATTATTCTACAAGTTTTTCTCTTTGTTTCGAACTTCTTCCGAAGGATTTTCTTGCTTTAAGGGTGATTTCGTGCTACTAAGAACTTCTCTTGGGGGGGATTTCCAACACAAATTAGGTGGACAGCGGCCGGAACAGTGTAAGTGAGCTGAATTTGGAAATCAAAGGCAACAATGCCATTAAAATTCCTTTAATTATCTCTTTGCTTGATAAGGACCGAGGGGTTACCATTACAAAGGTAGCAGGTACTTGTAAGTAATTGGGATCAATTAGGATCAATGAACGCTTGCGATTTCTTTTGATTCATCAAGGTTGACCAAGGAAATTAAGGAAGGTTCAATAAGCAAGCAGAGAACTTAGACACGGAAAAAATACAAATAAAATGTACAGCAATATGGACATACGCACACAGACGTTTTTGAGGGTACAACCAGGTTAGGAAGAGTAGATGAACATCAAAACTTAAGCCCAAAGATTGTTCGAATATACACACACACACACTTCTGAATACACAATTAAAAGCAACTATGAAGCTATGAATGCAAAACAACAAAATACATTCTTTTTTTTTTATAGATTTAAGGATAAGGTTCTCAAGCCTTGAAACTTTATCAGTTATTCGTTCAAAATTGTCGTGAAAAAAGTTCTTAGTTAGCTAGAAGCCAAACAAATGTAGCCTCGAAGAAGGTTAAAAATCAAATCTTCGAAGCTTTGACAAATCAATAATAAGGCAGGAAGTTTTGTGAAGACAAGACCCAGTCGGACAATGGACTATAACGACGATTAAAGCCCAGAGTATATAAGGAGAAAAATAGAAGTTTCTGTTACGTAGGCTGCTAGATATATTTCTGGCCTAGGTTGCCAGGTGCAATCTGAAATTTCCATTGGAAAGTTTGACATTTTTTAGCATAACATAACTCAGAACGTGTTGTCATTTAACTTTGACTTTCGTGCGATCATTTTTCACAAAAGTGCATTGATGAACTTAAATATTTGTATGGCGATGAAGCACCATCCTATAGCACTGTGAAAAACTGGTTTAATGAATTCAGTCATGGCCGACTCTCGCTCAAAGACGAATTCCGTGAAGGTCTTCCAAAAACGGTCGTTGTGCCAGAGAGCATTGATGCCGTGCGTGAACTGATAATGCAAGATCGTCATGTGATATACCGTGAGATAGAGGCATCCCTGGGAATTTCTCCTACCAGCATACATTCGATATTGCATGAATACCTGTTCTCGTTGGATCCCTCACAATTTGACAATCGCTAAAAAAAAAAATCGATTGGTGCAAGGAAATGTTAAAAAAATACGATCGCGGTGCTTCAAAAGACGTTTATAAGATTGTGACAGGTGACGAATCATGGATCTATGCGTATGAGCCCAAAACAAAACAACAATCGACCGTGTGGGTCTTCGAAGACGAGCCAAATCCAACAAAAGTTGTTCGTGGAAGAAGCACTTCGAAGCCAATGGTCGCCTGTTTCTTCGGCAAAACTGGTCATGTGGCGACTGTTCCGCTTGAGCAACGTAGGACGGTCAATTCTGAGTGGTACACCACAATTTGTTTGCCTGAAGTTTTCGGAGAAATTCGAAAAATGAGCAAGAGAAGACGAATCATTGTTCACCATGACAATGCGAGCTCTCACACATCGGCTCAAACCAGCGCCTTTTTGACCGGCCAAAACGTCGAATTGATAAGTCATCTGCCGTACAGCCCTGACTTGGCTCCCAATGACTTCTTTTTATTCCCGCACATCAAGAAAAAAATGCGTGGTCAACGATTGAATTTTCCGAAGGGCCTTTAATTTTGGGTCCCGATCCTTTTTTTTCAGTGGGTTTCCGAAATTAGTCAAATGTCAACATTATTTTTCCATAGCAACACTTCTTCTTTGTCGATTTGATGCAGAATGCCGTTCGCATTCCATGTTAAGATTTAAGTTTCATATTCGTGATCGTTATTTCGTTTTGAGGTTGTAAGTAGCATACTTAACTTGTCAAATATGAGTTGGTTGATCTTGGTGTGCGGAGAGTATTTGGGGTACCAGGTCTGCTGTAGCCGAGTTTGATTTGTTTTCGAGAGCGGCGACTTGAGCGTGTGTTGTCGGGCCAAAAAGTTTCGGCATGTCAGTTGACTTT
Source organism: Orthonevra nobilis (assembly GCA_963555765.1). NCBI lineage: Eukaryota > Metazoa > Arthropoda > Insecta > Diptera > Syrphidae > Orthonevra > Orthonevra nobilis. Next base: position 104,727,954 of record OY743224.1, on the reverse strand, counting down.
GATCTTTTTTGTATCATCTTCATCGATTCCTTTATAAGTTGGACACTTTTGACTGGTTTTGGAGTTCTGGGCTTTTCGGTTTTATGACGTTTCAAGCTGGTGTCCTGATTCTGGCCAGATTTTTTAAAAGTATGGCGTCGCTTTTGAAGTTCCTTTGCGATTTCAAAACCTCGATAACTCGCTGGGTGGTTTCTCTAACAATTGACACAAACCGTTGGGGTCTGCTTATTTATGTTGCATTCAAGCCGTGGCATCGTTTGCATAAAGGTATCGTTTTTTTGTTCCTTCGCATGGCCTCGATTTTAACTCTGATATTGAAAATAGTTTTTATTTCTAAAATATCGTCAAAATTCTCGGTTCAATTAAGGTTAAGCATGAAGAGAGGAAGACAACGCTTGGTTGTAATAACTTCACCTTCCGTTCGCTTATTTTCCTTTTTTATAATATTCACGGCCCTAAGGACCAACTAAAGCGGATCATTCTTGAGGAATGGAATAGCAGTTCCCTCGAAGAAATAAAAAAGTTAGTTGAATCAATAAACATCGGCTTAGGGATCCCAAACACGTTATTTCACTCATGCGTTTTTAAATTATAAGGCTTTGATTAAAGTACCTGCTGCTCTATTTGCTTTTGATTATTGAAGGAACTTTTTCGTTAACCATCCTGATTTTCTAATTTCAAATATGTTTTACTTTAGTTAATTTGTTTTGTCAATCTGGTAGACGGCCTTAGGCCAAATAGACTTGTAATCTGTACTGTATGTAACTATTGTGAATCTAGAATACAAAAAACCTTTAAGGACAAACCCTTTACGTGTAAAGGTTCGACTGTACTTTTGAGTCATGAATTAAAGCCCGAATTGATGTTTTTTAGGATAACCTTTGAGTCAGTTCTAAGACCATTGATAGCTAAATATATAAGCTTGCACCTTTACGATGGCAACAAAGATACAAGAACAATTTCGTACCCTTTTCATAGTAATCTGGTAAAATCTCAATCCTTTCATTTGTTTAATTTTCCTTCCTCAGAGCATTCTTCTGATTGCCACCCACAGTCGCAACGAAGAACTTGGAAAAACAAACTCAGCAAACCTTCCACTAAAGTTCGGCTAATTACAACTTACAACTGAATTTGATGGCCATCCTCGACACCGCACCGCCTTCCATGTTTCACATTTAGTTTTGCATTTTATTAACACCGCCAGGCGCACATCTCTTTGCCTCTGCCTGAAATGCATTTCCAAAAATAGAACTGCGAACAGCCACTCCATCGTCATCGTGGAACCAGAAAAAAAAAAAAAAAACAAAAAAGGAGCTAAAGAAAATGCCATTGTTCTTGGTTGGGCCTAACCATGAGGCCGATGGCAAATTTCATTAATATTCTCCAAGGATAATGCTGGAAATTCGCTTCGCACTCACTAATATAAAAGCGCACACATACTCATGCAGCCCAAAGTACATGATATCAGCAATCCAGCTAAATATTGTACATTATGGCTCACAACTAAGAGTATCACGTCCCGTTTGGCGAAACCAGGACGTGTGCGGAATAATCAAAATTCCACCCCACGTCCATACGAACATGCATACATATAGAATCCACGTGAAGGTAAGGAAGTAAGCCGAAACGGGATCAGAGGCAACAAAAATTTCCAAAGGTGTGATGTACATAGATCCTACGACGATGACGATGACGACGACGACGACTTTATGCCTGACCTTCTCGCAGGGATACGACAAGGCATACTCGTTGTGGTGGCATGGACTGAGAACCTCTCCAGAACATTCTTCCTGAATCGGGTCTTTGTGTCTATTTTTAGAAACTAACATCGGAATGGTGTGTTAGTGGTTGTTGGTTGCTGCTTTTGTGTTGTTTGCTGTGCTAGCTTATCGGCCTCCTACTCCTGCAGGATGCCTCCCGGCCGCCGCCGAATTCCCATGTGCAAGATGTTGGCTAGTGGATTTGCCTTCTCTTTTACATTATTTGGCTTTGCGACTGCTGACTGCCTCTCAAGTTTCTTTCTGCCGTTCCTCTATGTCTGGGGAAAGGGGTGAGATTAAGAATTGTGTGAAAGAAGCGGCGCGGCGCACACAAGTTAAACCACAGGGTGGAGTTGGATATGCTGTTTATTTTAATTCCCTAAGCTAGGCAGTTAAGGGTTTCGTGCCTATCCTAGTTTGTTGTTAGTTCAAGGGTCCTGCTCGAGTTTGTGAGAGTTTGTTTTTCGTGTTTTTTTTTTTTTGGTTTTTCATCCCGATTCCTATCTCTGATTGAGTTTGTTTTTAGATAGGAAGACAGCGGCTTTGTCCCATTAGGACAAGTGCTAACGAAGTGGCGAGTTCGTGAAATAATTTCAAATGGTGTCGTTATTCAAATAGTAGGACGGGGTCTGGGGTATCTGTGATGGAATTACTAAAAAGACCTCGTACATACAAACATACTATGTATCAAGTAAATTTGTTAGTCTGCTTAAAAGATCGACTGTAAATCTGTAAGTACATACGTGCGACACTTTGAACAGTTTCGTATGTCATTGTGATCTGTAGACACTTGGCTTATCACGATTGAGGTCAAGCAACCAATTCACAATGTCCAAAGGTCACGGTGTGTGTTGAGATGGATTTTTGTTTTCGTTTTTCGTTGGGGGGAATGGTCATTACGAGACTTTAACAATGCCAATGGGATTTAGTCATGTATCGAATGACAGAAAATTATTTGCTGGCATAGGCAACATTTACGATATCAACTTATCTGGCTTAACTGGACATGTTCGACAGTTTTAATGATCAATTCTTTTGGAAAGTGTAGCTTAGATTGGAGAGCAGTTACATAGTTCAGCGGTTTGAGGAGTTCATTGTGGTTTCCATTTATTAGTGGATCCTTGTAAGGGGCTACTTATTGAATAATTATCTAGTCTTTAAGAAGTACTTCCAATTCCTTCTGTTGGTGTTCCGACTTATGTATACCTCCTGTTCCCAGCGAAGCAGAGTTGTATCCCCACATGTGTTTCATGTCTTCAGTTTTTTTCTCTTCTTTGAAACATCTAAAGTAGTCATGCGAGGCACAGTCTGACTTAAAAGGTGCTTCCTCTTTTTTACTTTATAAAGTGTTGAAGATCAATATCGTCATGTATGTTTCGGTTCTGGTGTCGATTTGTTTAAGGCGAATTCTTCAGTCATTTCGTTGCCTTCAATGTTTTAACGTAAAGCGAGTCATAAATTTTTATCAACAGGTAGAACAAACGTGAAGAATTTTAAAATCAAGAACAAGGACGGAAGCTTGTTGAAAAGACTAGCAGCAGTCTGTTCAAAATTGCGGCAGTTTGACTCCCCCGCGAAGGGTTCCGTACCCCCATACACTATGCAAGAATTTTCATTTCCCTAATTTTAGATTTCTCATATCATCACACCGATTGACGGTAATCTTGTCATGTGACGCGACATCTGGTAGTGGTTTTCCGAACTCTAGCCGACGCAGAATAAAAACTTTAATCAGTTAGCATGGTTTTTTGATGAGTGTTGAATTGCAAATTCGTTCGAAATGTTTGATACTATATAAGATATTTTTTTCACCGATATATAAGTTTTCTTAACGTCGCATTTTCGATTGATCCTAACCTTTGTTAATTCACGTCAGCATATCGTTACACTTACACGTTACACGTTACAAAAAAAAAAATACGGGAATCGCAAATCGATGCCCACCATCCTGTTAAGGTATTTTTTTTTTGTATAATAGCTCGCTACTAAGGGGCTCTAACTTCCTTTATAGTACTTTTCCATAGAACGAAATGAAGAAATTGGTTGGCAATTCACTTGTATTTTAGTTCTGATTGCTCCATGATCGGAGTCCAAATAGGGATGGAGAATGTGATATATTGACTTATTTGCATTCACTCAATTCGTAGTATTTAATTCGCCATATACAATTGTTCAAATAGTAACTTTTTAAGAAGATAACTTCATTATTCATTGTCAGTGTACAGCAAATTCATTGACACGAACTTGAAGCTCCGACATGACAAATCGAGAGAGTTAACACTCCAGCATTAAGACTCACTTAGTCAGATTACTATGTCCGGTCAGCAGATCCAGTGATAGCGTCTTTGATGGGATCTCAGCGGCAAATGATGGCTACATCATATTCAGAAATCATACAAAAGTTCCAGCCAGTTTAGGATTGGACCTATCACCCGAACGTCACTCTAAACAGCCATGTTAAGTTTTGTATGTCTGATAATATCGACCGATGGATAATTCTCGTTGCTCCGTCGGTACGATCCCACCCAAATCTTTGCAGTCGGAATATTCAATAAAAATTCAAAAACTTTTAAAAACAAAATATTTAAAAGAAAAAAAAAAATAAGATGAATAAAAATTAAAAAAAAAGATCCAATCCAATCCAAACTAAATTTAAATTAGATAAGGGGATTGAAAAAGAAATTGATTGAAGAGACTTAAAAAGTATCCTTTTTTTATATTTTTTAGAAATTCTGTTTTCACTCTGTCACATTTAAGGTTTTCTTGAAGAATATTGTACAAAAGAGGCGCAGAGACAAAATAAAACCGTGAAACGTGTGTTTTATAAAATATTGGCATAGTATATTGTAAGCTAGCAGCAAAATAACCGGAATTTAAAAAAAATAATTTAAAGACTCTAACCATGCAGATGCCTTAAAAAAGAATCTCAAGATAACTGAACAACTCAAAACTGGGTGTTAAACTATTCACTTTCCTGTTGCATGTTTTTGTTTAATACGTCGAGGTTCAATTTTATTGTAATAAGTTACGCCTCAACACGATAATCCGAACTGCAATTTAGATTTCAAGAAACCATTGTATACTTAGTTTCGAATAGGTAGACTACAGTAGAGACTAATATGATATAGTTGCCTCAAAACTCTATTTAGATATTGTTTAATGCAGAGAATATGGTATTTCCAATTGAGCTAATGATAACCAAATAATAACCAAATACTTAAAATTGTCGGACAGGCCTCACTACAGCTTATATTATTATTAAATTTAATAGTAACATGGTGGCTCTCTGTTTAACAAAAACGTCAGCAATTCGGTAAATGATAATTTAGAGAAAAGTTATCGCAAACTGAGCCGTTTTGTTACTAAGTAGTAATTTATGCTGCTGCTTGAACTATCTTTGAAATATGCCTTAATCATTATTAACGTCCGCATATAAATTATAATAACAGCTGTTAGAATATGTAAGAGCCGTATCATCAGCAAATGCTGTGATTTTGCTATTAAATGGTTGGATAAACAACGAATTCATATATGTTCATATATTTGAAACAAAATGGGACTCAAAACAGAACCTTGCGGAACACCAACAAAAAAAAGAGACCCTGCGAACAAAGACAGTTACTAACTTTTACCACTTGCTTTCGATTTTTTTTTAAGAAATTAACCAATCATGAATAGAGCCTTTAATAAAGTTTATTTCATAGCAAAGAGTGGTCCACCATGAAAAAGGCTTTGGTTATATCTATAAGTAGAGCGGAAGAAATTTCAGATTTATTCAAGCTGTCATATAATTCACAAGTCGATTTTATAAATCCAAACTGGGAGACACTACAAAAGTTGGACCTATCGAAAAAAACGATAAAATTCTAGATAACTCTTTCAAAAACTTTCGAAAAAAATAGGACGATAATGATTTAATGCCGTAGTTTCACTCTTGTTTTGAAGTGGCAGTGATTCTGGAAAAATACCCCGAAGTACGCAAAGATTGAAAATGAACCGTAAGACATTAGAAATTTGAGAAGAAATCTTTTTCAAGACTGAGCTGGAAACTCGAAAAAGTAGAAAAATTAGATGTTTTAAGTATTTCTTTTCAAAGAAAAAACTTTCTGATCGAAAATGTATTTCATGTTCTAGAGAATTATCATTTTTTGACTTATAAATTTTTGGAGACTCATGAAAAAGGTCGATGTTAGAAAAGAATTCGTTAAATAAATAATCAACTTTTAAAGAGGTTAGAAACAGTTGCATTATTATTATTTTTAACAATATCGGATTTTGTATTACTTTTATTTAAAATGTCGTTAATAACGCTCCATGCCTTTTAAGCATTACCAATATTTTCAGGTTATCATTTGCTGAATTAAGTAACTCTGAAAAGTGGTATTTTGGTTTTAAGTTTCAAACATAACTCATCGTAATATTTTTTAAGTCATGACATTGTTGGGATGGTTTTTAACCAGTGAACATATTTGTTTCTTCTTCTTAATTTTTGGAACAGTCATCCATGAAATTTTTTGTATACTTCATCCCAATGCTCAAAATTTAAATGTGATTTGAGAGCGATAAAATCCATTTTCTTACTTTTATTCATTATTGAAACATTACAATTCAGTTGAATACTAGTTAAACAAGGGTCTGTTATTGTCCAAAATATTATTAAGATTGTCGGATTTACGATCTTATTTTCAGAAGGTCCTTACGCAGGTTAAAAAAGAATACAGCGAGGTTCTACATTTCACTTTAACTCTTAATGAAATTGAAATCGATCTCAAATGAAATACGGCGTTCTACAATCCACTTTTATAGATATCGATTTGAAATTTTTCAAAGTAAGAACCAAGTGAAATTTCCGTGTCAAATAGTTGAAGCTATGTAAGAATGTGAGTGCTGGAAGAACGTTCGTGTAGCTAAAGATATCGATCATACCATGAGGAAATTGCAAAAATCTCTGGATAGCATTAAAAAAATAATGGAAGCTAAAAATTAGGAAACACAGAGGCACAATGTCATGATGGAAAAATTTCGTCATGAAGAAATTCAGTTTAAAAAAAACGAAGCTCGATATTTCAAAAATTGAAATGTGAAGACCAAAAGACTTGTTATTCTTAATATTTTTTGTAAGTTTCATTTTTTAAAAAATGATACTGAAATAATTTGTGTTCCTTTTTTATTTATTTTATATTAATTATTAAATTTTTACTGAACTGATTCCTTTTCATAAGTATAATAAAATAAATTAAGACTTTCTGTAACCTTTTGTAAATTTCTATTTCGTTTCATTGCTTCGTTTTCTGGTGTTTTTAGGTCAAAACAGGTCAACGTCAAAAATTAATTAATGTCTTAACTGCAATTTGGTCTCTAATTTGGCTGGCTTCATTGGAATTTTCATCGCTTACTATTGGATTGGAGTCGTGTTCTATTGAAATGCTTTTATCGTATACATCTTTAATTTTGTAGTACCTAGCGGGTCCGCCATCTAACTTTTTTCAACTAGTGCTTATTTCGTGAATGGTAACACTTAGCTCATGTCTGATTTGACAGATAATTAGTTTTATCCTTCCGCTGAACGAATATGGTTGTGTATACGCTTGAACAACGATGGCAAATATTGCGACATTACTTTGAAAATCATGGTAATGTTGCAGAATGTGTGCGAAAATTGCGTACGGATTTTGGAAGAAGAGAAGTACCGTCAGCTCCGTATGTGCGTTATCTTGTGAAAAAAGTAAAAGAAACTGGCATCCTCATCGATAAACCAAAGAGTGAAAAGCCAAAAACAGTGCGTATACCCGAGAATATTGCTGCTGTGGCAGAAAGTGTGTGTGAAGCGCCATTAACATCAATTCACCGTCGTTCTCAACAATTGAACATTTCGGAGACATCATTGAGACGAATTTTGCATAAAGACCTTGGTATGACGCCATACAAAGTCCAATTGGTTCAGGAGTTGAAGCCAACTGACCATCCAGTGCGTTTTCGCTTCGCTAAGTGGGCCTGCGATCGACTTACAGAAGATGCCGATTTTGCCAAAAAAAATCATCTTTTCAGATGAAGCTCCTTTTGATCTTGGCGGGTATGTAAACAACCAAAATTTTCGCATTTGAGGCACAGAAAACCCGATGCACCCAAAACGAGTCACTGTTTGGTGCGGATTTTGGTCCAGAGGCATAATTGGGCCATATTTCTTCGAAAATGAGCAAGGAGTGGCCGTTACAGTCAATGGCGATCGTTATCGGGCCATGTTGAACGAATTTTTGTTCACAAAAATTGAAGAGGAGGATATTGGCAAGCCCACAAGCCAGAACAATTGACGCTTTAAAGGATAATATTCGTGAAGCCATTTGTGAAATACAGCTGCACACAATCGATAAAGTGCTTAAAAATTGGACCGATCGTGTAGGCTACTGCATGGCCAGCCGAGGCAGTCATTTGAATGAAATTATTTTTCATTATTAACCGGAAGGATTGTACTTTCAAATAAAAAAAGAAATTTGAGAAAATATTCAGCAGTTTTTTTTTATAGCATTTTCAAAAAAAAAAGTTTTTTGGCGGACGCTTTACAAATGTTGTGCAGTGCGCAACAGACATTAACTATTTATTTGCACCACTTTTTCTGGCTGGTATTTGAGTGATCGGGACAAGCATCTGAAACGGCTTTTCAAAGCGCCAAATGTTCTTTCGACAACGTTCCGAGCCGAGGAATTTTTTTGATTAAATATGTGCTCTTAGGATCCCGCTTCTGCATGATGAATTGTCACCATTTTCATACTTTCGTTGGAAATAGTTCCGAGCTTTGCTCATGCTCCAGATTATGGCATCATGACGACGAGCGTATACAGCTCTTATAACTAAGTTGTAGTCACATATCTATTAGAAGAACACATATTAACATATTTTTTACAACAAACAAAATACTGCCAATGTCCAAATGACAGATGTCAGCTGTTTTTTCAATTTCACTTAAGTGATTTCGAAAAAAATTCGAAGTAATGAAATCGGTCGAAAGTGAGAACACTGCAGGAAACTTCACTCAATTTGCAATTTCGATTTCGAGTCTATTTCACTCGATTTCTGGAGCCTAACTGAAAGAACCAGTTCGCTTTTCGAGCAAGTCAGTCCGCTTCCCTATTGGAGTTTCCAATATTGCAATACAGGATTTAGCTGCTTGTCATTTGCTTAACCCTGAAGTCATGACCGGTTGAAAATGATCTCTGAGGCTTTTCATGGTGTTATGGAGTTTAAATTTTGGAAGGATTCCAATGTCAACATCGTGTTTTCTAATGAACTGTCGAGAAGTGATAGATTTTCTTATATAAAAATCCGAAAGCCTTTCTATCGTTTTTAGGGCTAACACTGCGAAAGTAATTGGCCAAAAATACATCACGTTAGTGCAGCTCTTTTAATCCGCTTGATCTTATCGTTCGGTTTGCAGTATACAAGAACACGGATAGTTTGAAAACTGCAATCAGAATTTGGAAAATAAAATCAAATCTGGGTTTGAGCTTTATGCAAGTCATTGCTTACATTCTGAATTAGACGAGGTGAAACTCTTGTGAGTCATTTTCCAAACTGTCGAGACTTTTTTTGTGATTGCCATGCAAAAATTCTTTAACTTTTTTATCGGCTTATGATAATTTTGATATGTAAGGAGGCTCCCAGTCGAACTAGTAAGGGCAAAATTAGTCTACAGCAACCAATGAAGTTCTTATTTAGTAACTAGCATGTTGGTTGGTTTCGGAAATAAAAAAAATAATGTAGCCTCATTATAAGCTACAGTAAAACTTCTCTAGTCTGATGGCTTAACACGACCTCATCCTGCTGCAACAAGACCTCGAGCAACGAAACGATGTTTTATTGCATCGTTCTGTGTACCCAGCTCCTGACCCGTATCAGACAAAGACAGATCGCGATGTCGTGCTCTCCTTCGCGTGGTTGTTAACACTGAAAAATGCCCGCAATGCATGATGATGATAATTTTAACTATAACATCCTTAGCAGGGTTATTTTCCCCATTAATCTTAACACAAGTGAAGTGAGGGAGGTTTGCGTGTGCCAGATGGCGCACTAGATGCAAAGCGTCTGTTCGATGAGAAAAATAGTTCAAGAGATAGTTTCCTTGTGTCGTTGTTGTTTTTGACGAAAAAAGAAAAAGCAACTTTAAATGAAAGTCACCATCGGAAAATGCTGATATAAATAAGGACGAGAAAACGGGCATAGGAAGGAGAAAAAAACACAAGAGAAACTGCTTGAGTAGCTGATTTTTTGTTTTTCCTTTTCAAAGATAATTTAATGATAGTCTTGGAGTCTAGAGGGGGTACAAAGTAATAGCATACGACTTGAATACAAAATTCTTATGAAACTTGATATTGTTGGGATTTAACTTTCAAGTGATATACTCAATTTTCGTTCTTTCCTTTGCTCACTCACTTACGGAAACTCATAGAGTCAATCGCTATTGGGTGGCGAAGAGATGAGAGTCAATGGTTGGTTGATGAGGACAATGATGGCGATGATACTTGTAGGATGAAGTCAGGAAGTAACTCCATCAGAAGGTTGATTTCACAGTGATACAGTTGTCGCAACGTTTAATAAGGAGCCTTTAATGATGGCACGAAGGATGTAGCAGTCGTCTGTACACTGGAGCTTATGAAAGTTGATTAATCTGTTGAAATCGAGGTCGATGAAATGTTATGCAAGTTAGACTGGAGGATCATCATTTTATACAAATTGTTAACAAAATTAAGTGAGGCATTTTTGAAGCACATTTCTTCATACAGAAGCTGCTGCATTTAGATGTTTAGATGTGTCATTAGCTTTACCAAATACGGGTCACAACATCCGGCAATTACAGAAGCCTTCGGAATGGTTAAGTAAGTAGTAATATTTGTTTTCGTTCATTTCAAGAGACTTCGTTAGCTTTTGAATTTACTCCTATTTGTATGATTTAAATGCATGGAGAGAATGGTAATGATTGAAAGGAATGCAAAAGATTTCATTCATTTTAGTTGATTGTATGATTGAATCCAATGAATGCATTCTTTCCTTTAGTTTACAAACACAAATTGCATTGTTTCCATTGGCTTGTGATTTCGATACTATTTTTGGATGATTTAAATGCATGCAGGGAATGGTAATGAATAAAAAGAATGCAAAAGAATTCAATCGTTCTCCAATGAATGCATTTTTTTCTTAACAAAGTGAATAAAGATTGCATTGCTTTCCTTTTTTAAAAGACAATCAATCAATTAGCAAATGAGAAAACAATCAAAAACGGAATTCTGTAAAAATAAAGGGTTTTTCAATAAGAGCGGTTTTGGATTTCAATGAAATTCTTTATTCCTGTGAAAGTGCGTTTGATGCCATTATGAATGGAACTCGATTTCTTTTGCATGGCCACCACAAGCACGCTAACAGAAGTCCAGACGCTGAACCCAATTTTCGACAGTTTTCAAGCTTAAATCGGCCGATACTGCTGCAATTTCATGTTCGATATTCGTACGAAGTTCATCAATCGTCGCTAGCTTGTTGGCATGGACTTGACGTAACCCCACAGGAAATAGTCTAGCAGCGTCAAATCGCACGACCGAGGCGGCCCAGCGACTGGACCATTTCGTGAGATAACACGTTCTCCAAACTTGGTTTCCAATAAATCGATTGTGACATTCGCTGTGTGGCTTGTGGCGCCGTACTGTTGGAACCACATGTCCTCCACGTCCATATCATCCCATTGGTCCCAAAAATATTCGGTTATCATTGAACGGTAGCGATCCCCATTCAAAGTAACGTGCTGGTCTCGATCATCACGGAAGAAGTACGGCCCAATGACGCCGCCGGCCCATATACCACACCAAACCGTAATTTTTTCGGGATGCAATGATGACTCATGGAGTACGTGTGGATTGCTGCCTGACCAATCCAAACCGCATATTTTGTTTATTGACGAAGCCATTCAGCCAGAAATGAGCCTCATCCCTGAAGATGATTTTTCGATGAAAATCTGAATCATTTTCAAGTTGTTGCTCAGCCCAATTCACGAACATACGACTCTTCTGGTGGTCAAGCGGCTTCAGTTCTTGCGTCAATTTAATCTTGTTAGGATGTAGGCCAAGATCTTTTCGCAAAATTCACCACAACGACGTCACAGAGATGCCCAACGCTTGAGAACGACGTGTGAGAGACACATTTGGGCTTTCTGCAACAGAAGCCTCAGCGGCAGCAGTATTCTCGACACCACGGGCACTTCTTTGTCTCACATTTTTTACTGTGCCTGTGGATTCAAATTTTTCCACTAGACGCTCAATTGTTGATCTGCCAGGACGATTATGACGACCATAAATTGGACGTAGCGCTCTTAACGTTGAGGCCAATGACTCCGAATTTCGATAGTAAATTTTAATAATTTCGACTCGTTGCTGGCTCGTATATCTTTCCACCATGAAAGGGCAAACCTTACTGAAGAGATGTGTCAAAAGAGCGGCAAGAAATATGGCGTCGTTTGCTGTCCCTGTTGCTCTACTTTTGTAGCGTCTCTGTTGAAAAACCCTTAATTTTCTAAAAATATTTGCCCAATTTGACAACTCAATATTACAATTGATTTTTATCTTTTTTTTAATTTTCAATAAAGCATGTCAGTCTCAGAAGAGGGCTGCTGATGTAAACTGCACCCAAAATAATCTACAATAGGTTACCTATCATTCTTCGTCAATTTTGATTGTCATTTTGTTGCCGATGGAAATAGAAATGAACTCTTCTATCACAAAAAACTAATCTTACGTACAGCCGGTATTTTCGTCGCTTATCATAGACCTTTTAACATAAGCTCGGCATTTTGAGTTTTAAGATATGCGACTTAAATATCTGTCAAATCGACAGAAGCAGACAGACCTTTACTGCCGAAGGTTGGTTATTCAACTCTATGGGATCACGTAAGCGAAAAAAACATTTATCTGTTTGTCTCGCGGACTTGATTGACAGTCAATAAAGAAAAAAAAAAAGGAAAAACAGAAAGTAAATAAATATAGGACTTCGCCAATGACGCAAATTCACATAACGCCAACTTACAACGACATTCAATTCAAACAATTTTTTTTGTTAAGAGGTCATTCACTTCTTCTGTCACTGTACCCGGCCTGTCGCAGTCACATAAATAAAAATGACAAAAAAAAACTTACCTTCACAAAGTGGTAGAACAAAACGGCACCGATAGTTGACAATGCAAACCAAACAAAGATGGCGAACGTTGACACATGCGAGATATCAAAAGCATGCAAGAATGTCGAAATTATGATGGCAGCCGCATGACAGAACAGGAATGGCATCAACAAACGCTCAAGGATATCCCATGGGATTTCGTGTGATTTTTGCGGCAATTGTGAGATTGATCCACGACGCAGTGAGCCGACACGCGAAGCACGACGCTGTAAAGAAACACAAGAAAGGTATAAAAATAAACGTCAAAGCTATATTTTCATATTTGATATTTTTTATGCACGTGTAGGGTATGTATGCTTAGTATTGGAATGTGTTTAAGTGTTTTTTTTTAAATAGTTGGACGATGGACTAGCGGTAGAACTTGTTTGTGCTGAACCATTGCAATTTGCTAGTTTTGTTTTTCAACCTATAAGGCCTCTTGAAATCCTAAAAGTTATTGGTACCTTAAATAAATCGAATGTGTGTGGTGCTGATGGCATCTGTAACTTTGTCCTTAAAAAAAATGGTTGTTTCATAGTGGATGTCTTGGCCTATATTTTTAATCGTTGCGTGTTTGCAGGAGTCTTTCCTGATGACCTCAAATGCGCAGATGTCATACCACTGCTTAAAAAAGGTTCTACTACAGAGATCGGCAACTATAGACCCATTTGACTCCTTCCAACCATAAGCAACATTTTTGAAAAACTTATGAAAAATAGGATAGTGAGCTTCTTAACTTAAAACTAAGTTCTTCAATCCCGTCCAATTTGGATTTCAAAAAGGAAAGTCGACGGAAGATGCACTTTTACAGTATTGTTCTCAAATAATGTCACACCTCGATGAGGAAAAATGTACGGATGGTCTATTTATGGATATAACCAAAGCTTTCGATACGGTTAACCACAATATATTGTTGAGAAAACTGGAAAACGCTGGTTTCCGTGGATTAAGTCTAATTGGTTCAGGTTATATCTGGAAAAAAAGGTCGCAAAGAGTTAAAATAATAATCTGGGTGTTCCTCAAGGCTCTGTTTTGGGTCCAATCCTATTTTTAATCTACATAAAGTCTTTATTTGATCTTAAACTTAAAGGGTCACCTACTGCATTTGCGGATGACATAGGTTTCTCTTATGGCCTAAAAAGTCCTTTGGATCTGGTGTCGGATATCAATTGGGATCTAAATTTATTGAGGCACTGGTTTGCAACACACAATTTAGTCTTAAGCTCCAAAACTAAAATAATGTTTTTTTAGCTTATCTTTCGCGCCCACACTGGAGGCAAATGTGTACTTCCACGCACCTGAGTGTAAAAAATACAAACTGTGTAACTGTAATTGTTCGTCTCTCTCTCCCACTTTCTGTAGTAGTTTAAACTGTAGTGATAAATGTTTTCGAATAGAGGTAGTCAACGACTTCAAATACTTGGGGCTCACCCTTGATTCAAGAATGAGCTTTTCGAATCACGCAGACTCATTGAAAAAGTACTTTCGATGCACGCTTAGACATTTTTACTTTTTGCGTAATGTATGCTCAACTAAACTGCTAAAGATTATTTACTATGGAATTTTCCATTCTAAGCTGCAATATGGAATTACCTGTTGGGGAGGTATCTACCTAAATAAAATACAACCGCTGCTAATTTTGCAAAAATATATTTTAAGGAAAATTTGTCATAAACCTGGTAGATATCCAAGCTTTCCTTTGTTCTGCGACCAAAATATCCTTCCAGTACGTCACTTGTATTGTTTTAAAGTGTTGAAAACGTTCTTCATGAAGTCTGGTAACCGTAACTTTCGTCTTATTTCAAATTATAATTTACGGGGAAACCTCTCGAACGTGTTATCTGTACCTTTTTTTCGTACCACTGCGTATCGTAATTTCTTTTCTGTTCTTTCTCACCGGTTGTTTAATAAACTCCCACTGTCGATCAGGGCAATATCAATACCTGAAACGTTTATGAAATGCACCAAAATATGGATTTTCGATCTCAACTATGTTGAGTTAGAGTCTCTACTTTCTGATATTCTGGTAAAATTGTATCTTTGCTTATTATTTTCATTTTTTTTTTATTTTCCCTTTTGCTTTTGCTTTTGCTTTTACTTTTATGTTTTCTATACTGCATCATTTAACAATTGCCTTGATTTTCGAATGAATTTTACATTTTTCATGAACTAATTTTTATTTAATATTTTGTATGAAGTTGCTTTTTGAGGGTCACCCCACCCAAAACATATTTTTTTTATTTATTGATTGATATGGCATTTGACACTATTTTTATTTTAAATTAAAATATAAAATTTCATTAACTTTTCTTATTTTTTTTCCTATATCATAATTATTGTATATATGTATATTGAATTGTATCTTAAAATTCATAATCTAAAAAAAAAACTTACGCTAAACTTTCTTCTTATCAAGTGTCATTGAATGACAGTGACATCAACAAATAATACGATTACTTAAAAGACCCAACACTAATGACGGAGGCCCAAACAATGTCCATTGTTCAGGACATTTTATGTAATGCGTAACCTGCTGTTCTCTAGGATATACTATAAAACCTTTATGTATCAAAAAACCAGTCAAATACCTACGCTGGAATTAGAGCTTACCCTTTTGCTGAAAGGTAAGTGTGCATTTGTTAGAAAGCTCTACGAAACTAACATGGCCAATAATCTCAAGTTACAAACAAGCTAGCAAGAATAGATACTCTAATCTACCTATACAGACTTGATAACGGCCCACATTGACATCACCTTAGCTACATTCAAACTATCAGACAAATGGTATCTGAGTTAATGAACCAACGTGACACCAACTCCAGACAAAGTAAGTTTTTTCACAATCTAGAAAGAACCAAGAAGCTCCTGTGCTTAAGCTGTATTTATGTAAGTGTTTCCGTTTGACTGTTGACATGGCTTTGTACTAAAGGTATGCATTCGGTTAGCTGCCGGCCAAAAGAAGAGGACGATATAAATCCTCACTTCCAAAAGATGTTGTCCGCTACATCATATTCAAAAAAAGAACTCCTCCTCTCGCATATCCTCTTATGTAAGCAGGTAAAGAAACAATGGCAAGAATGTGAACGAAGTTTTTTGCCAAGTAAAAAGGACACTCAACTTTATACAATCGGACGAAACGTCGCAGTTAACAGATATGACTACGAGTTATTCAAGGACTTTGTCTACTTGGAAAAAACAATAAGCTGAATGGTAACCCAACTCTATCGTCCTGCGGATCGGGATCGAATCTCATACCATCCAACTGCAATGTACAACAATTAAAAGAATAAATTTCTACATCAACTCCATTCTTAAGCCCCGCCAAGGGTTAATAACAACTATTACCGAAATGAACTCTGACGGTCCGACTTGCATAGGTTATAATTTCGTCCTTTCCACTTAGGCAATATACTCAAATATAATTTGAACAGATGCGAAGTACGCTGAGAAATCTAATGAATGAATGTGAAGTCCATTCACTTGAATATTTGAAGTCTGTGAATACTGCTGCCAATGTTCTGAATAAAAAGTAAATTTATTTTAAGAATCTTTCGCTCTGTGGTTACACAATCGACTCGAGCTGATTGCATTTGGATAGATAAATATTTTATGAAGCAATTAATGGCTGCACTTGAAGTCGATTTACCCACTTGACATTGATCAATGTGAACGTCAGACAGTCATTTCGAAATAGCCGACTTTCTAGGATATCATAGTCTCGCTGTCAAGACTAAATCTATGCAATGTTGTATGTAGTTATCTATTATTTATGTTTGAATCGAGTGTTTACCACGTCTTTTCATGGCTTTATTATTCTGTAAAATACCATAAAAATGATTACAAATTTTAATTATTTGTTTTTTTAAATTTATTTTATAGCTTTGATAATTAAACAAGATAGCCAGGGAACACAAAGACAAATTTTTATGCCACATTAATAGGCCAGTTGAGTGATGCCTACGTGTGGTGTTGTGTTTAACAATAACGACGTCCTAAAAAGGTTCTGTCGTTCAAAAAATAGTCTCGTTCATAAGTAATTGAGGAAGCTAAAGTCGCAATTTTTCAAAAAAAAAAATTCGAAATTAATTTTACCGTTTCATATTTCACCTCGTTTGAAGTCAGAATTTTTTAAAGCGTCTCTTTCCTTGACCTCCAATTTATTTATTTATTTGGATTCTCTTAGAACTGTTGAAAGACATTTGTGCTCGAAGCACTTCATAGATTTTGTTTTGAACAGTCATTTTACGCAAGATCGGTTCAAAATAAGGCCGCTGAAGTTGACAAAAGTTCGCGACCGTTTTTCAAAGTACCAGAACAAATCGTCTGACAAATTAAGAAGGTTTTTTTTTTAAATTTTGACATTAATTTACAAATTTCGCCTTGGAAGCATCTAAAGACTTGAAAAAACTAATAATTTCAACGCATTATGGCTTGGAACTCTTTGGATCTTAAAACTTTTTAAACCTAAGAGCAATTTTTCTTCGTAAATCAAAAAAAAAAAAAAAAAAATAAAAAAGATTTTGATGGTAAAGATTCTTTTTTAGACACTTTTAGAATTTTTTCTATCTTAGTTTTATCCAAAAACCATGGTTTCACTTCACAACAGAGACAACAGTTTTAAGGGATTTTCATTTCTTTACTATTTTTGGTTATCAAATAAAAAGAAAAAAATAATAGGAAAAATGTTCGATGGAATTTCTAAAAGTATCAAAACTAACTTGATTTAATGAAACTCTCTCAGGTTTTCGAATGACCAAGTGGATCTCTTGATGACTGTTCCAATGCAGAAATTGCCTTGGTCCCCTGAATACAATCACAGTTCCATAGACATTTTAAACTTTGTAGCAGTAACTTCATCATTTTGTAAAAGAGATATAAGAGGCAACAATGAGTGACTGTTTTTTTTTAAAAAAAAGCTCACTATTTTTTTTTTAATGTCTTGGCACCAAGATTTTTCAATCAGTTAATGCAGTTTTTAAATTAAGTTAAACAATTACCTTTTACACTGAACACTTCAGAAGTCAAGGACCTTTATAAAAGCAAATATAAGTAAAAGCTTATTTCTTTGAAATTTTTCATTTCTCTTTATGCCTCTTTGCTGTAATTTTAATGAAGATGTTTTGTTATTTTAAGGCTTTTCATTTTCATCAATTAAAAAACATGATCCCAAGAATATTTTTTTATGCAGACTATTGTCAGTATTTACCGAAAACCAGATTTGCTTCAAAAATATACCGAAAACGAAATCGGCCAGTAGATTGCATCACAACTTTTTCTATGATGGAATGGTAAGATAGCTTTAACACTAAATTCTTAAAACTATGCACAGGTTGGCTTCACATTTCTGGTTACCACAGTTTCTGCCTTGATATTCTTTCCCCATGTGACCCAAAATCCGTCGGGCAAGGGCTTCATTACAAAAATTAAAGTTTCTTGCTTCCTTCGTTTTTAACACTTCCTTCTTAAATGCTAGCTTTAATTAATTGCAGGTTGAAAGAAACTTTCTGAACAATAAAACTTTCAAAACTGGGGACATTAGCTTGCCTGAAGATGTTCAAAGTGTTTAAAGTGTAAATGACATAAGGGACGACAACGGGGACATGAAAACTGAAATTTAAAAAAGAAGTCACGCTTTTGAATCTGTGTGCAAATTTTTTCGGAAAACTGATGTTATGAAAAGGGAATGCATTTGTTTTTCGATGTTTTTCTATGTACATTTTGACATACTTTATTTTTATGTAAAAGAAGCTTTAATGAAGATAATTTTATATCCTTTCAGTAAGTTTTGCATTTTTATTTCTATTCCAAGGTGGACACTCTGATGGACAAAAATCTCTGGTCTTATTAAGAAGGATTCAATTGGAATCGTATTTTTGGGTGAAAACCTAACATATTTATTTTTCACGCACACATACTGTCCCTTACAATGAATTGAAATATTGATAAACAGTGCTCCAGCGAATTGGACATCTGCGTCCTACATTTGTACGAGCAATGCTCACAAGTCTTCACCCGCAACCTCAGTTTCGGCCATAAAGACAATTATAATGGTAATCTTTACCCCTGGATCGCTTTTATAACAGCTAAAAACACCATTTACATAAAAAGGAGTTACTCTTTATCGTGACTGTAAAATTTTTTTAGACCGATTTGATGTGGAGGAGTTGTTTAAAGCTAACATCAAGTTTGTTACAACAAAACAACACTTGAAATTGAACTTTAAAAGAAATTCGAATTAAATATTAATCTACTGTGCATCTTACTAAACAAAATATGATGAAATTTTCAATTAAAATTCTTATGTGGTGAATTTCCAAGGTCAACGCTGTTCAAATAAAAAATCATCAATTTCCGACGCAAACGTTTTCAAATTATTTATTAAACAAAGCAAACAAGAATACTTATTGTAATCTTTATGAGCCCATAAGTTATAGCCTCTATCCGATTCAAATCTTTCATTTGAGCAAACATATATCTTAAATAAAAAAAAAAGAAAAAATCCCATTTTCAAAAATAACAAAAGTAAAAAAAAAATAGCATCACTTTCACAAACATTTTTTTATTTAATGTGTATTTCGCAAACGAACAAATGTTGTTGGCACAGATGTCTCTGGAAAATTAACTGCCGAATTTGAAAAATAAATAAATATAGAAATTTATTTTCTATTTCTGAGGTTGTTTTTAAGACAATGACGTCAAGCGAACAATTTCAAAAATTCGCAATGAGTGGGAAAACAATTTTAAGAAAACTTAAATGGTCTTTTATTCTTACAGGGCTTTGCTTTTGTCTGTCGGATGTTTTTGTTATGTTGTTTTTGAAATGAATATCTTAATTTTGTTTTTTTTTTTTGTTTGTACTTTTTTTGAAAATATGGTAACAACAAAATTTACTTTCACCAAATACACTCTGATCAAGACTGACCGAAATGAATGTTTTCGAATTCTTTTACACTTTGGATAATGCTAGAGAGCATAGGCGGTCATGGTCAGGATTGTGTGCATTGCGCCATCTCTTAGTGCATCAAGTGTACAAAATATTTAATAATTTAATGTTTAAGAGGCGTGGGAGGTTTAATGAGTTCGCTGCTGAAGGTTAGAAAAGATATTTCTAATGTGTGAGCAGATAAGTGCACCTAAAAAAAATAAGAATGCAGAGGTTAGACTCAGCGAATTTGTTAAACAGCTGAAAGTTAAACACAACCTTTGTGCCAATCAACTATAATAACTGTGATTTCAAAAATTAATCAAATCTGTGTTGCAAAGTATCTCATGTCCTTATTAACAACGTTTCAGACGTAATTAAAAATGTCAAATGTTTCTATTTACCTGGACCTGATAACTCTTCGTTAACTCGACAAATCTGTCACTTATTTGTCATTGGAAAAAAAAACCTACCTTCCGTGATGTCTGGAAATTTTCATTTATGCTTCATTCCTATTTTTAAATTAAGAACCAGGAGCTGCATATCGATCTACAGAGGCATTGCGAAATTGAGAAAATATTTGGAGTGAAACTGAGGGAGGATCTAGTATCTAAAAATAAAGCCTTTTATTTTGTTTCGTAGCCAAAAGTTTTTTTGTTATTGGATTTCTCATCCAACATTTTTGCGGATTTTATGGTAGTCTGGAAACCGATGATGTCAGGACTTTTCGAAGGCCTGTGACCGACTTGTCATGTTTTGGATATATCTCACATCGGATTGCACACCTGTCGTTGTATCCCTTTCACGATGTTGTTCATTTTGTTATTTCGAAAGAAATTTTGAACACAGAAAACAGAAATGATTTAGATTTCGATTAGATTTTTATTGCAATATATTGTTTGCATGTTGCCATTTTGAATGGAAGATAATGTAATTGGAATTCACCAACCGAGAGTCCTTGCAAGACTCAATTCTGACTAATTTTCGATGATTATTCGACACATTTCAATAACTCAGTCGTTACTGATAAAAATGTTTTCAAAACATCAACATTTTGAGGATTATGTGCACGACAATTCACATCATTCACTACATTTTTTTAAACAAGATAACAACAAAACGGATCATATTGAATGAGGTGTTGAAACGAAAATTCTACATTCTGCTGCAGTGATGAGAATTGACGATGACGGTAACAACTTGTTCATTTTTGAAAAAAGGGATGATATATGAATTAATTTATTTCGAAATAAAATTTACAAGTAATAGTGTTGCCGCACACTTTACAGTTCAGAGATTTTATATGGCTATATATTACTTCTGAAATAAGATTAGTTATATTATCACAATCGAAATGAGTTATAATTTTAAAATAAAATAGCGTTTTAAACGAAAACTCGAAAAAAGAAGCAAATATATATTTATTTAGATATGTATATAGATACATTTAACACTTAAGTTAATGCTCCTATTATAAATATGTTTTTAAACAATTATTCCATATAAGCTTTAAGTTTAATGACTAGAGTTAAAATGTTTTAATTATTTTATGTTAGGAAACCAGAAAGTAAAAAAGTAACTATATAAATAACGAATTCGATAAATTAAAAAGAAATGAATGAATAAATAAATAAATAAATAAATAATAAATAAATAAATGAATCAATAAATAATTTAATATAGAAGTAAATAAGTAGATAAATATATAAATAAAATAATAAATCGATATTTGAATATAAAAATTAATAAATAAATAAGAAAATAAATAAATATATAAATATATAAGTAAATAAATAAATGAATAAGTTAAGTTATATAGTAAACAATTGATTAAATCGACTAAATAACTATGTGACTCAATATTAATAAATAAACATTTAAAGTTAAGTAAATTATAATGAATAATTAACATGGGATATCAATTGTATAGTTCGTTAACTAAGAAGTTATCAGCAAAAGTATAGCCTAAGTTGAATTTGTTATTATTTGATTTTCGCTCTTTCATGTACATAGGTCTAGGGTGGAGTGGTACCAAGGAAGTTTAAGGAGAATTTTGTTTTGGGCACTTATAGACGTTTGATGTGAGATTTTGAACTGTTCAGCCAAACAGGGCAGCCGCATAGAAGAATAGCTTGAAAAATCACTTTGTGGATTATTTGCTTATTACCAATACTAGGCTTTGACTTTCTATTGACAAATGGATATAATAAATTAACAGCTTTTTTCAGTTTTCTAAGCGATCTAGAAATATGTTCCTTGAACGTTGATCTGGTGTCAAGATAGATTCTTTAATATCTCACCGAGCTCTTCCAGTAGCCTTGATTTGGCTACATACCAGGCAGAAAACAAGATTTCCTTTTTCGGCAGAAAAATATTGCTTGTGTTTTGTCACCATTCAGTTTAATTTTCCACTTGTAAAAATAAGCTTCTAATATTTTCATCGCATGGTTTAGATTCCTCTCAATTTCGAGAGCGAATCTATGTGATAAAAATATTGTATTATCATAAGCTAAGATGGCTGCATCGCATTTAGGTAAGCTCGGAAAATCAGATGCGTGCAAATTAAAAAGTATTGGCGATGGGACTGCGCCTTGTGGAGCATTCATCACAACTTGAAATGCATCAGAGCAACTTTTCTTAATTTGGACTTTAAAACTTTACGACCAGACAAAAAACGTTGGATTACTAAACATATATACAGAGGGAAATTGAAGTTTATCATTTTTTATATAAGTCCATTATGCCATACAGAGTCGAATGCTTTTTCAATATCCAAGGGTATCATTTCTTGGCAGCGCGAATTTTTGATATCATTACAGATTCTTAGGACTTAATGCGATGTGTAGAGAAATTTGTTCATTGTTCATTGAGAAATATACTATACATATTATATTCGTCTTTAACTCTTAATAGTTTTTCCCTAATCACTTTTTCATAAATTTTGCTCAAGTTACTGAGTACGCTTATGAATCTGTAACTGTCTGGTTTATCAGGTGGCTAACCCGCTTTGAGTATTACTTTAGCTATTTTCCATGCGCTGGGGAAGTTTGTGTTCTTTAAACATGCGTTTATAATGGCAGTCAAATATTTTGTCGGTGTTCTGGGTTATTGTTTTATAAATAAGTTTCGGATGGAATCAAAGCCTCCTTCTTTACATTACTTTGAATGAATAGATGCAATATTCCTTCGAGAATTTTATGCGGGTTTGGACTATGAAACCGAAGCAAATGTTGTGTGAAAACTGGTCATCCAAATTCTGATGTTGAGGCTTCTCAACCGCGCTTTATGGGCGAGTTGAGCTACATAAATGAAGATGCAAGCCTATGTCACATTTACCACAGAATTAGACCAAATAGTTGATTGATTTGGATGCTCTTTGATGCAGCCATATTTGCTGTAAGACTTTCCTAATAGAGTCAGTTTCTTCAAATTTATATTTTTCAAGCCACTATAAACTGTTCGTAATGTGCGAAACGTTTCTACTGAAGAATAACTATACTTGTAGTAAGTTCTCACAATTTTAACAATACAACAACAACAACAATGTAAAATACCTTAAACTAATCATATATACTACACAATCTTGGATGACAGTTCGGTTTGATTTAAATAACGAATAAGTTCAAACGCCTCACATCCAGAGCTATTCATATTACATCAGCGGTTCCGCAAGGGACTCAATTAAGACCATTGCTATTTGTTTTTATATTGTATATTTAAGACCTTCTGTGTTAAGTTCTCTACGCTGAAGATGTCAAGATTTCTTTTGAATTTTTGATTGGAAAACAATTACGACCAGACAAATTTTCACTGATAATGAGAGTCCTGATCTATTCGCCCATCATCATAAAAAATGCAGTCATGGCTTTAAACTAGAGTTTCATATAAGATACATCTAACATATGCAGTCTTATTTGAGTTTCGGGGCAGAAAGATATAACAAGAAACGAATAATCTGATGAACTAGTCGGAAAGGGGAAGCGATATCACGATCCCATTTTTGAAATTTGAGCCGCCATCAATGCAATTAAAACACCTTTAAATGTTCCAAAATAGCGAGGGATCGGGGAAGAAACGAACTTGCATTTTAAATTAATCCTCGTAAAAAGTTATGGTCGCTTAAAACACTCAAAAACAAAAAAATCAGAATCTGTACGCATGTACTCGTTTTCAAAATCACTGCATAAATTAACAATCAAATTGTAATAACAAAGGTTAAGGTTGTAAACACTTTTTTGATTATGATAAATATTTTAATGATCTTGAACTTATTTAATGCTCCTGAACCTCTCATCCCAATAGTTTCAATGTGAAAAAAGAATACTTTCGAGTTGAAGACATTCACAGTGAAGCTTTGATGTGTATGTTGTTGCAAATAATAAGATCCTCAATTTCGAAATAAGCCTGCCTGGTGGCTCAACTAAACTTAACTAATTCGTCTTCACTGATGATGGTTTAAAGGGTACTCTTGAAACTAAACTAAGAGACATACATATATAGTATGTGGCAAAAAAGCAGAGTAGCTTAAGCCGATGTTATATTTTCTTAAGAAAATATTTACTTCAAATCTCACTTAAGAAAACGATTCAAGCCAAATTTATTATGATAAACTTTTATCCATTGAACTAAAGGCTCAAGATGCATTTGAATTATATTGTCGTTTTCTTGGTTTGGTAAATTCTCTAAATTTTCAGAACATCTGTTGGAAAAACTGGCAGGTATGAGTTCAAAACATACGCGAAGGGTTCTGTACCACCGTGCAATAGTACATTGCACGACACTGTAATGTCTGAAAGGTACTACGGAACTCTTCGCCGAATATATTTTTTTCTTTTGGAAATTTCTCATAGTCTTCTTCGTGGCGGAAAAATTGTGACGAATCATCCAAATTTATTTCGGATTTTTCTTATTCATATTGCTTCTTGCCAAATTTTATGATTCTATTGCAAGTACACTTTAAGTTTTGATTCCCTTGCGGGATTCAAATATGCTGTATAAACAGCCGTTTCTGTTGAATGCGTTGTCAGAAGTATTCGATATTATTTTCAACGTGTTATAAGTCCCAACTTTTCGAAGTGAGTGTAGCAATATTTTCATCGTACGAATTTCCTCCTAATATTCAAAGAAACCTTAATTATGCGATAGAGATACTCTGCGATTTTTTTTAATTAGTTTTTTTTCGTCCTTATCTACTTGTTTATTATTTTCATTCAATTGTTTTTTTTACATTCAGATTTAATATAAAATATTTCGTATTCCAAACTGCTTGTTCAAATAAAGTCTTTTCCCATTTCATTAGAAAGATATTAATTTCCAATAATCATATCTCTATGTAAATTATAAAACGTGTTATCTCCACTCATTCATGAGGCTCTTGACAAACAGACAGACAGAGAGACGGACAATGTTATCCTTTAGAGGTACGGAACCTTACAAATTACTTAAAAAGTTGCTTCAGTTAGATGCACTCTGAATACCTTTAATCATTCTAAATTACGAATCAGTAGAAAGGAAGAATGACAAGTTGTTCAAAATATTGTTGGTGTAAGCATTTCAAATCGATAGGAAAAAGCAGCCAAATCCATCGATCACTTGGTTTCCATTGGACAATTTTCGTTTTTAAGTAATTCGTCAAACTGTAACCGATTCATGAAACTAAAGATTTAAGGCTACGATTCTAGGAACAGCATCATTTTTGACACTTCCATGAAGTTTGAATTGTTCAAAACTATGTAGTTTTCGAATTTACGATTCAAACCATTGCATTCAAATGAAGTGAACAACATTTATTTAGTTTAAAACAAATCTCTTTGTTATCTCAAAAGATTTTGAAGTTTAGTTTTAGACTTCTCTAGTTTTAATATTACTTTTTTACTTCAAACTGAACTAGCCTTATTAAGAAAAGCAATCAACTGCCACATAAAAATCTGTTTGTAGATCTTTTTAAAGCCCTGAAAATTCTGCCTTTGCAACAAAGAGCTTACTTTATTGTTTCGTACAAACTATTTAACATTCTACCATTGAAAATGTTATCCATACGAAATGTGGTGACATTAAAAAAAAAAACACTAAATGCTTCTTGATTTTAATCATTTGTTCTTGGACCAGTATTGTAAAATCTGTACAAATCTGCTTTTCCTCCCACGATGTGAGGCAGCAATAAATGCTAATGACACGGCAATTATTTCAACGCATGAGTTCTTACTTCAGAATTACTACACAAAGTGGAAAATCAAATTAAATGCGGGAAAAATACAAGCTATCTTTTTTACGCGAAAAAGAAAGTCCTTTTATATTCAGGTTAACCAATTTTAAATAAGTTGATATTCAATAACTTAGAAACTTTCCGTTAAATATTTGGGCATGCACCTTGACTCAAAATTAACGTTTAAAGAACAAATAGCACAAACGCTTCACAAAATAAATGTAGTGATAAAATTGCTATACCCTTTTATAAAAAGGAAGTCAATACTTTCCCTTGAAAACAAAGTGATAATCCACAAAACAATCTTTCAAGTTATTCTATGTGGTGATTGTGCAACTTGTCACACTAAAAAGTTACAAACGTCACAAAATAAAATACTAAAAATGATGATTAATCTCCCGTGGCATCACTCCACATTAGACGTACACACAAAAGCTAATGAATTGTTGTTGAATGGTCAGATTCGAAATTCCTGATAATCCCCTAATAAACCAATTAAATACTGTTTAAGATCCACATACTAAAGCAATATTAATAACGTTTTTTTTGTTTCTATATATTTTTTCTACTTCTATGTGAATTTATTCATTTATTTATTTAGTTATATAAATACAAATTTATTTTTATATTTATTTATTTATTTATATATTTATCTATTTATTTTTATATTTATTTAAACATTTTCATTTATTAATTTATTTATTTATTATTTATATATTTATTTATTTAAATATTTATTTATTAATTAATTTATTTATTTATTATTTATATAATTATTTACTTATTTTTATCTATATCTATATATTTTTATTTATTTACTCATTTATTTATATATTCATTTATTTATTTATTTATTTGATACACTTTTCTATTTATTTTTTGTTTAATTTTCCATTTATGTATTCATTCACTTATTTGCATATTACAATTAATGTGCCCTGGCAATATGTTAGATAAAAATACTGAATATAAGAATAATGAAGCTGTCTAATTCAGCTGTGCAATACCTCTGTATATGCATATAAATATGGAAGTATATATGCTCATAAACAGAGATACTATTTTTTGTATATGTTAGTTAAGTTAATTGATTTCTTTAAAATTTATTACAATAGTTTCTTAAAAATAGAAAGAAAGATTTCATACATGCATTTTTAAGGAAAACGAAAAAGAAATATTTATATTGTATTTTTGTATGATTATTAAAAAAAAGTATTGAATGCCACTTCAATGGGTGTAATTAAAAAAAAAGTCAGTTTTTATATTTTGGGTTTGGTGACCCTTAAAAAAAAACAAATTAAACATTTTACGTAGTTCAAGAATTTGAATAATCACAAATGTATTGATTGTAAAAACAAGATGGAGTGCATGAATAATGATAAGCTACAAAAGAATAAACTACTTTTAAAGGAAATTAAATTACTAAATAAAAGCGCAAGTACAATGCAAAGATATAAACAATTAAACCAGATTGTCAGACAGAATGGATTCGAGATTAGAAAAGTTAATATCCAAGAGCCACTGTTTTACAAGTTGTGTAGGCATTCCGAACAGTGATATTGCTCTTAAAGACTGTGGTAGCTTATTAAATAGACGATATGAAGACACTGAATAAAAATTACGATAAGCAGTGGTCCGAAAATGTGGCAAAGATACTTAATTGAAAAGGTTTCCACGCAAATTATGATTCGAGATTACTCGAAAGTTTTGATTACCAGATTTCATAAAGAAATTCCTTAACACTTTAAAGCATTACAAATGACGAACTGGCAGGATCTTCAGGTCGCAGAACAAAGGAAAACCAGGGGTCTAGCAGGTTTACGGCAAAGTAGAAGTAGAAGGATATACTGCTGCAAAATTAAAAGAGGTTGAATTTTATTCTGATAAACACCTCCCCAGCAAACAATACCATACTGCAATTTTGAATGGAATATACCATAGTAAATAATTTTAAGAAGCATTGTGGAGCAGATATTTCGCAAATAATAGAAATGTCGTAGAGTACTACGGAGATACTTCTTCAGAGTGTCGACATGATTTGAGAAACTCATTCTAGAATCTAAGGTGAGCCCCAGGTATTTAAATTCATCAACTTTCTCGACTAAGAAACAGTTATCACTGCAGCTCAAGTTGTTATAAAATGTGGGAGAACATGGACTGGAAGCACAAATACAATTAGAGAGTCTGTATTTTTGGCACTCTGGCGCATGATTAGAGACTTTCGCTTCTACATTTTGAAAGGACGACAGACTGAAGAACATTATCTTTATTTAAGAGCTTATAGCCAAATTGTGTTCCCCAAACCAGTTTCTCAATAAATTAAGATCCCAATTAATATCACAAACAAGATCCAGAGGACTATTCAAATCATAAGAGAAACCTATATCATCCGCAAAAGCAGTAGGTGAGCCTTTAAAAGTAAGTGTAAATAATGAATTTATGTAGATGAGAAACAAAATTTGCTCCGAAACAGAGCCTTGAGGTACACCCAGGTTGAAGAACTTAGTTTGGCTCCTGACCTCATCTATCTTCAACTTTTGCGACCTATTCCTAAGGTAAGACCCAAACCAATCAAGCTGAAACCACGAAAACCAGCTTTTTCTAGTTTTCTCAGCAAAATGTTGTGGTTGACCATATCAAAGGCCTTAGTGATATCAATAAAGAGGCCAGCCGTAGTCTTTTTCTCGTCGAGGTTAGACATGATTTGGGCACATAACTGCAGGAGTGCATCTTCAGTCGATTTACCTCTCTGTGGCTTTCAGATTGATTTGGGTTAAAGAACTTGGTTTTATTCAAGAGATTCACCATTCTATCTTTAACAAGTTTTTCAAAAACTTTGCTAAAGACTGAGAGAAGTGATAAAGGCCTATAGTTGCACATTTCAGTAGCCGAACCTTTCTTAAATAATGGTACAATGGTATATGTATGTAGATAGTATATATACATTGTTTTTCGCTTTAAACTTGAGGTATAAATAAATGCAATGAAATGCAATGCAATAATCATTTGTTAAAAAATACTTTCTATAAACTTTTATATAATTAAATCTGAACTTAATTTTAAAAAAATCTGCCATTATTTATTTTTTTTTTAATCTTTGAATATATAAATTTCTTGGTAATTGTAAACTATTTTTTAAATATTATTTAAATAAACACCTTCTTTCTAGCTTTCAAGCTTTCGTAAAATAAATAAAAGTCACTCTTAAATGTCAAGATTTCGATTTAAAAAAAAACACAATACTTTCGGCTGACCTTTAAGCTTTGTAAAGTCCACAATGCGTTCTATTTTGCTAAATAAACCAAAATCACACGTTTATCATAACCAAACCGTTGTGACCCAATTTTGAGAAAATAAAAATATTTACTGGCCACAGCTGCAAAGCGCCGCCTTTATTATGCCAACACTCGTAATTGGTAGCTATAAAATTTAAATGAAGGCGCGGATGACTGACCAATGCCATAAAATATATCGCAGGGTCCATTTAAACTTGTAATTGTTAAAATCAACAACGATGGAGAACAAACCTGCAACCCACCACCCCCCTGGCATTGTGCGCGTGATCATAATTAAACATCTAATTATGCAATAAATTGCAATTTGACCGGATTACAATATGCCGCCTTCTCTTAATCTATTCGGGTAGCAAAGGGCCATATTAAGCCGTTAAAAAAAAAACCTCATTACTACCTACACATAGCACCTTCTCTTGAGTATCTCTAATTGGTTCGCCTTTGCGGTGATTTAACGCTGAATATTGGTTAATTTCTGGTTAAATTCATCCCTTCGCATATTCTCTCCGACCCTTTCAAGTTGTGTTGAACGGGCCTCTTAGGGATAAAACAGTCAGTCAAACTTTCATCACAAAAAAAAGAAACAGAAAGGGAAACATGTGCAAACGTTTTGAGGGGAATCGCTCCATGTTCCCTGTGCTGTTAGGGTTTTTGAATACAATTTTTTTTTGTTGTGCCAGTAGGGGTTGTAGCAAGAGTATACTCGTAAGTTATCCTCTTTGGTTAAACAAACCGAATCAAAAGGGGGTTCAAATCCACAGCGTAAGTTTCACTTGTAGAGAGAAGTATTTGTAGAGTTGGTTAATTGAACGACTTGTTGCCGGTTTTGTTAGGGTGCTGTAGGGGCGCACAAAACATGTTTATGAATGTCACCTATTGTGAGCTTGATAAACGGTAATTGAGGACTAATCGCAGAGTTCACAAGATGGAAATCGGAAGACATTAGGGTGGCAGTGTGGCTTTTGACGCAACACTGACACACTTGAAGAGCAAATCCTGCCCCTAGTGTGTACTTGAGGTTAAGATGGCTTTAAATAGATGCGGTTATTGTGGAAGTTGGTTAGTATGAATGAACACAACATCATCAACAATGTGTGTTGAGATTTGACTTGTGACCGGACAATGATATTTTTGTTGTGATTTAAAAGAAAAATCTAAGAGCCTGTTTGAGTCCACTCCAAGTAAAAATAATTGGTTCGACGAAAGAGGTTTATAGCGAGAATGCGATTTGAAAGAAAGTTATTCGCGCAATAATCGGATTTAAATGTAGGAGACAAAGAGATAGACAAACATAAAGCTGGATCAAGTCGGCCGTATAATCGAACAGAAAGGAAGCAAATTAGACGCACAGACGAGCAAGTCTACATGTTCATTTTATAAAAAGAACATTTCGATTTCTTGGAAATTGATTCGAAGTTGTGCTATTCTGTTCACTGGCTAAATTGGAGACAAACATTTTTGTTTCTTCTGCTTGTGTCACATGAAATTAACAGCCTTTCTGGAAATGTTGTAAAGGTCATTCATGTCGTAAATTGGACACCCAAACGTCTGCACTCCATAATCCGTTCGGTGTTGTTCGAAAATTTTACCTCAGTAGAGTATCTAAAAAAATGCTCGAGTCTTTATTCCCGTATCTATTTATTTATTGGTCATTAAGTACCTCGTACGGATGCGTGCAGGTGAAAAGTAATTCCCTGGACTCTCGCATAACTGATGTTATGTGTTTGAGAGCAACAGTTTAATAGCTCCCTTAAGGGCTTATTTGTTAATAGATATTTCAATGGACTGTTTTCAATTTCAATAAGATGATTAAGCTAGGAGATGGTGGAGGGGATATGTTGTTGGGAAATATTTTATATTTGGAAGTTCTCATGTTTTAACTTTTAATAGGAAAGATGTACAAAGGATGGATAGATGAACGTACAATAGGCCGATAAAGAGATTCCTTGATGACGAAAGCATCAAATTGATTAAATCATTGAGATCATCGAGGACGCTCCTTTTCCGCTCCGAACAATATAACTCGGCTCCTGCAATTGTGGAATTATTTTTTGCAACAAAAAACCCACTCTTCAATCAATTTCTTATTTTTTGGAGGTGCGCAAGATCCGGTATCAGTGCTGACCCCATTATTTTGTATCGCAGTCTTGATGTTGCTGGACAGTGGCGGAGGAAGTGCTCCAGATCTTCCTCTTTCACCTCACAACTTTGACATGTTGAGGCTCCTACTATACCGAGCCTATACAAGTGGAGATTGAGGTTAATGTGCCCTGTTACCAGTCCCACCTTTAGCCGTAGGTTCCTTTTGCTGAAGTCGGTTTTCCTATTCTCGATTTTGCTGTTCTGCACGTTGTTAGGTTGTCCCAGTGATTTTTTAATTCCTGGGTTGCATATTCGTTTATAGCTCTTTAAAAAGTTGCCAGAGGGACGCCTATTTCCCGTTGCATCTTCATGTACCGGTACCCATATTAGACGTCGTTTAATGTTGCTAGTTTGCAAAGTTTTTGTTTGAACTTCCTTACTAATGTCGATTCTTATATGAGTTTTGTAATGGCTTTGATTGCTGCAGTACTATCGGAGCAGATGAGTATTTACTTCTCCCATAGATTCAGGTTAGTTTTGCGAAAACATCCTCTTGAAAAACGATGACGAATGGTTCCAGATGCTTCGAAATTTCGATCCGTGGGTTTGGGCAATAGATCCTTGCCCCGATTCAGACGATATGTGAGAACCGTTTGTATATATTGTGATTAAACCAGGGTCTCTTGTGTTTCCGTTCCGAAAAATTGTCTTAAAGTTGTTTTTGAAGATGAAAGTTCATCTAGGTCGCTTTGGCGATCAGTAGTGGTGTCATCGTCCTTCCAACGTTCACAATTTTCCTATGTCCGGTGGTTTTCCTATCATCAAAGTGACCCAGTGCCTTCCAGTTGCACTAGTTTTATGTTTAGAATTGCTAAGATGACTGCGGTCGGCGTGGTGTTTTGTGTGCCTATTATTTTCAAGCATGCCAAACGTTAGACTTTAGTGAGCCTGTCGGCTACATATTTTTTTATCGTGTTCCACAATACTACAATGCCGCAAAGAAGGGTAGGTTTCACTATTCAGGTGTGTATCCATTGGATTTGGTTTGGTTTCAGTTTCAGTTGACAGGACGTCCTAAAAGCACTCCTGCTTATCCAGTATGCTCTCTTGGCTTAAGTAGTATCCTCCAGGTTTTTCCTCCAGTTGAGTTTCTTATCGAGTATTAATCCTAAGTTTGATTTCAAGTACAGTACCTCCAATCTAAGGGATGTGGAAGTCACTTATTTTGGTATTTTTTATGAAGAGGACCAAGAACGTTTTGCTAGGGTTCACATTTAGTCCACTTTCCATCGGCCACTGCATTTGTTTTTTAAGGAGATTGTCCATCACTAGTACCCACAAAAGAGGTGACATTTTTCCTCCTTGAGGTATCCCTCTTAGGACTTTGCCTACATTTATTTCGTCTCCGATGGAGGCTGTGAAGATGCGATTCAAAAGTATAGGGCGTCTACCATATTCGTTATTTTGATATTGTTAAACGCCCCTTCGATTTCCAGAAACACTCCTACGACTGATTCCTTGTGTTCGAAGGCATCCTCGATTGTTGAAACTACTTTGTGTAGTGCGGTTTCTGTGGATTTGCCTTTGATACGCGTGTCGGTTCGTGGTCAGTTGTGAGTTTTTTATCCGTGTTCTTATATGGAGATAGATCCTGTCTAGTGTTTTCTATACAAAAGTTGTTAGACTTAAAGGTCGATTGCCTTTTGCTTGTGTTATGTTTATTTTCTGGTTTGGTAGGAAGACTACCCTTACTTGCTGCCACTGCTCAGGAGTGTATCCTGAGGTACAGACATTCTCTGCAAATGTTCGTCAGGGGTTGTTACAGAGTGTTAATTCTTCTCTGCAGAAGACTCTCTGCGTGAGTCCTGAGGACTAGTTCAGTTAGGCATTTGGGTTCAAGCCTTTTCACAAACATTCTGAGGATCGCCGCGAATAAGTTTCATTACCTGACAGAATTCGAATTTTAAGCATGAGGCTGACAGATCTTTTTCAAGCGAGAAGAGGAATAAAAATGTTTACAAATCATAGTCCTCCTGCGTTTAATTTAATAAATTTATAAATCCTTAATGAATTTCTTGCTAAGGTAAAATTTCAACATTAAGGTTTTGTGATCCTATCCACAAGAAATTAGTTTGTTTCTCAAACTTATTTAGAAACGCCTAAAACCGCTCATCGAAGTAAAATGCCTTAATTCTGATTAAAAAGTGACCTTGAGCTGGCTTGAAAATGAGCTGCTTTAATACGCCCACAGCATATGACTACGATATTGAGTCCGGAAGGTTCAAGTCCTCTAGTAAAGCTCAAATAACAATAATAAGCGATGACATTCCGCCGGGGTTGCTCGGTTGTAAGTGTGTGGGGTACTGAGCATGAGCTCCCAGATTAGGTTAGAACATGTGGCATTTTTTCACAGTTTCATTTCTCGCGAGTGACTGACAATCCTCCGATGAGTGCTTCTGGAGCCTTTTGTAGTCGGCAATAATACTGTAGGTCCAACCCCCATCTAGCACTCAATAGAGCGTTTTATTTTTATTTTATTTTTAATTATTAAGTTATTATTTAACGTTTATCAGAAGGTTTTCGAAATTACGTAGGCTGCTAGATATATTTCTGGCCTAGGTTGCCAGTTGCAATCTGACATTTCCATTGGAAAGTTAGACATTTTTTAGCATCACATCACTCAGAACGTGTTGTCATTTAATCGTGAATTGTTTTATTTACAGAGACTTGAAAAATTCATCTCGGCAAAAAAATGGAATTAACTCGTGAACACTTTCGTGCGATCATTTTTCACAACTTTCGACGTGGATTATCACGATAAGAGTGCATTGATGAACTTAAATCTTTATTTGGTGATGAAGCACCATCCTATAGCACTGTGAACAACTGGTTTAATGAATTCGGTCATGGCCGACGCTCGCTCAAAGACGAATTCCGTAAAGGTCTTCCAAAAACGGCCGTTGTGCAAGAGAACATTGATGCCGTGCGTGAACTGATAATGCAAGATTGTCACGTGACACGAGGCATCCCTGGGCATTTCTCCCACTAGCATAGACTCGATATTGCACGAACACCTGGCCGTAAAAAAGGTTTGTTCTCGTTGGATCCCTCACAATTCGACAATCGCTCAAAAAAAGGCTCGTGTCGATTGGTGCAAGGAAATGTTAAAAAAATACGATCGCGGTGCTTCAAAAGACGTTTATAAGATTTTCACAGGTGACGAATCTTGGATCTATGCGTATGAGCCCGAAACAAAACAACAATCGACCGTGTGGGTCTTCGAAGACGAGCCAAATCCAACAAAAGTTGTTCGTGGAAGAAGCACTTCGAAGCAAATGGTCGCCTTTTTCTTTGGCAAAACTGGTCAAGTGGCGACTGTTCCGCTTGAGTAACGTAGGACGGTCAATTCTGAGTAGTACACCACAATTTGTTTTCCTGAAGTCTTCGGAGAAATTCGAAAAATGGGCAAAAGAAGACGAATCATTGTTCACCATAACAATGCGAGCTCTCACACATCGTCTCAAACCAGCGCCGTTTTAACCGCCCAAAACGTCGAATTGATAAGTCATCCGCCGTACAGCCCTGATTTGGCACCCAATAATAACATGCTGTTGAAGCGTTCAAAAACCATGTTTTGGAGTTGTCTCAATCTGAGTGGAAAAAGTGTTTCGACAATTGGTTTGCAGGGCATGCATGCAAAAGTGTAAAAATCATGCTTGAGAATGCTTTAAGAAACAATAAAACCACTTTTGATGATAAATATTAGCATTTTCATTATTAGGCCAGAAATATATCTAGCAGCCTATGTAATTACCTTAATTGCTTGTTTTTGAACGACAAAAATACGCCTGCAAACTCTGCTGGAAACAAAAAACAAATTTTGCCCAGTGGATATAATTAATGCTGTCAATGTCAAAATCAAAAAGATCCAAAAGGATTAAAATATATTTAAAGCTGTCTTGAAATACGGATCCCTCAACTCGAAAAAGAATTCAGTCAACATAATCAAAATTGACTATAAAGTTGTGTTTTATATTTCGAACAAACTAAGCGAACCTTAATTCAGCTAGATGGCATGATATGCTTATAAATCAAGGTTATAAATAGACAACTCTGTTCAACCCGCTTTAAGAAACCTTGAAAACGTATTTTCTTTCATCTTTGATTTAAAATTTCAAAAGTTTTGCATAGTTTCGTAACCCATACCCAGGGGAGCGACACACTAACTTAACTTGCTCTTTGAACTAGTATATCTTTCCCATTCATTTCAAAAATAAATTTTCACCTGGAAGTTTTGAAATATGAATTTCAATGGCGACCATATTCCCCCGAAGCACTTAACGATGCATCATTCTTAATATCCTGCTCCATTTCGCTTTGGGAATATCGTTGTCACACAATTTGGTAAACAATTTTCCTTGTGAAATTTACAATTCGAAACAGTTGTCATCGTTGGCATCGTATTTTGAAAATATTTCAATTTGGTTTCCATAGTCCTCTGAATTGGTATATAAATTGTGTCAAAAAAGAGAATTGGAGAGAACAAAAGAAAAAAAGAAATTTGTTTTTAGAAGAAAAAACGAGAAATTAAATTCCATTTTTTTTTGGAAACTATTAAATTTTTTAACAGCTGCCAACACAGAGAACCTAATGTTTTTTTTTTCATGCGGATGTTTGACATAATAAAGATGTCAAAATATAAATAATCGTGCGATTCGAATCCAGTGAATGTCAATTTCAGCGGAGTTAAAATTCCAGTGAAGCTCAAGCTATGCAGAAGTTTCTGAAGGACTGCATCACAATGTACAGCATTCTCTGACAGAATCACAAGCAAACTAAATTAAGTTATCCATCATATTTGGTCAGTTTGTGTCGACAGGCATTTTAAGTATCAATGACATCACCATCTCAAGTTCTCCTACTACGAATAATACCGCGTCCATCACAGTATCAAGATCAGGCCGATCACGTAATACCAACCAGAGAGTGAACGTCACGAGCAATGGGAATTCGCAATGCAGTGGTCCAGATGAAGTACAATTTGGTCATCAATAGACTTTGCGTCACGGTAAAGCCAACAGTCATTATGGTGTACTTTAAAATCCACATCCAAGAGCGGTGCTTTGATCATTTCATCATCAAGCAATACCTGTACGATTTTTCTACTTGGTTGTTCAAGGAGCTGTCGCCCCAATATTCAGAAGGCGATTCGAACTTTGCGCTACACTTGCTACAGCGTCTCATATATAAGGTATGGTTACAGAACTTTAATTGGCTGATTTGCCTATCTAATTGAACAGATCGAGGAGTTTCGACTTGCAAACCGATGAATATGTGGACTTGCCGACTCCTGAAGGTGTTCAGTTTAGTTAAGTATATTTTTTTTCAGTTCCTTGCTTCCAATGAGGAATTGCTTGCCGAGGAATTGTCTTGATTTTTTTCAAAATTCTACTAAGACATAATGAAGTAATTTCTTGGCTCATCACCCTTTTAAAAAGCCTTTGATATCAATTTTAAACTGTCTTGACTAGAGCTTGTTTTTCCAACAAGTTTTATTCCAATTTTTTTTCCCGTGCCGATGTTTTTTTTTGTTTTGAATTTAAAGAAATCCGATCAACAAGAATATTCATTTGACTGAATTTTTTGGTTTCATAATGAACAGTCTAAATGATCTGGCTGCGGAATATTATATTTAGAAAAGTCCACATTATTAATAATCCAATAAAATGAGCTAAGGGGACCGAAATCACTCTGGTCTGGCCGATAGACAGAGATTTTGGACTCGAAAAGAATTGTTCAGCTCCCCCAACATATCAACGGCGGCCAACAAACAAACCGACCATATTCGATACAGTGTTGCATAAGTGAAACGTATCACCAGCTCATTTTTATTTTTTACTTTTCAAACTGTGTATAGTCGGGTAAATTATTATTGTCATAAAAAACCGAAGCCTAAAAATAGCTGCAGCTAAATACAAAAAAAAAAAGAAACGTTCTTATGACACTATTGTGCCATCACGAAAAACACGACATACATGTACAAATTAGAGTTCGGGATGAATGTCAACTTGGGACCTAAATACCGTCGTATCGAAAATTGTGTAAACTTGAAGAAACCAAAAATGCCTTTGCTTTTGTTGTAATCTTTCCCTTGCATCACGAAACCAATTAGTCGTACAAAGACCCATTTGGCGGCGTGCCACTATTGCATTGCATTCCTCTAATTAACCAAAGTGTTCGGTTCTATGTTCCTCAGGGCTAAGGGAATACCAGAAATGGTTTGAAATTGAACAAATCCACTCACCGTAACTTCCTGCATGGCAAATTTTCAAGATTTAACCGCTTCTTCGGTATCACAATATTTTTCTTGTTTCGACACTTAACCAAAGACAATGCAAAGCGCACACTTTAAGCACAATGTCACTCGAGGGGCCACTTAAGTGTCTGGAGGTAAACGCACACCTCAGAGATAGGGCAGATGAAAAAATCCAGCAGCAATAGCACTACAACAACAATAACCACAACCACAACACGAACCGGGAGTATACAATTAGTAAAAATTACCGCGCGGCGGTCACACTTCAACTGGAAAGCTTTATTCAACACACAAATCGAGTGTCATTTCAACTGTCCGGCGGCGCTCGGTTCTTCAGTATGTGGTGCCGCCATTGGGGCGGAAAAGAATACACATTCCCGTCCGAGCGCATACCTAGGTTTGTGCTCCTTCTATCCATTTGGCGAACAATCTAGACGCGTCCCGCTCTAATTTATTTTAAATTATTTATTTCGATCTCGCAAAAGATACCTACACGTTCATTTAGCTGCACTCGTTGGCTTACAGGAAGACAGATGACAGCTGTACGAGTAGTGCTGCCTATTGCAATTCCCATTGACCGGGTTAAGATTAATGAGGATTTTTGTTGCAATTCCAGGACAACGATGACAGACCATCCAACTGCTAAATGATGAGGATTAACATTGAGTGGAAACAAACAACAACAAAAAAAAAAAAATAAATAGATTTTTTGGATTTTAAATTTGCTGTTTGATTGTGGGTTCTTAAAATAGATGACTCGACTGAGGCGGACTGG
The DNA here is from genome assembly GCA_963555765.1 of Orthonevra nobilis. NCBI lineage: Eukaryota > Metazoa > Arthropoda > Insecta > Diptera > Syrphidae > Orthonevra > Orthonevra nobilis. The sequence continues at coordinate 104,689,411 of OY743224.1, read as the reverse complement.
TCATTGCGATTCATGTTTATTTTTGTATCAATCATCAGTCTTGGATACTTTTTGGGGTTTATTGGTGGCTTGTCCTCAATTTTATTGAACATTATGAATATTTTGATCAATGGATTGTAGAACGACGAGTTTGCTGATTTTTTTGATGAAATATTACGCATACGCCACAGGGAACATAAATTGTAAATAAAATGGTAAAAAAAACAATTAATACATTTATTTATATTCTCCAGCTGGTTTTCAAATTTTGTTAAATAACGAAGCATGACAAATGTGACATAATATTTTATTTCCCACTTAAATCAATCCATGCTTTGTCCAGCGACACGTTTTTTTTTCAAAGGAAAAAATGTACAAACGAGGGCCGTTGGCAAGCTTGAAATGAGATATCAGGATTTGCAATCTAGAAATACTGTTCACCAACGTGGAGATTCAAATACAAACCAAACTTTATGGAGATTGTTCAAACGGGAGTTAAGATATGATGATTTTAGAAAGCGGCCGATTGCAAGTCGGACATGCACACGAAGGATTCCTTACCACCGTTCCAAGCAATTGTGATTGTTGCGCTTGAAAATGTGACTGTAAATTTAACCAGCAAAAGTAATGGTGTTTGAAAAATTTTCTTGCGATGCGAAGAAAACATTGTACGTTCAAAATCCAGGAAGAAAGATGCTACTCTTCGATATCTGTCTTTATTTAATTTTCGACTACTTCAATTGAATTGCGATTTTTCAAAAAACGTCCTTTGTTTTTGTTTTTTCGTAATATCCTTCTGAAGAAAAATTTATTTGACTGCCACAAATTTATTTAAATTGAATTTGAATTTTGAATTGTATATGTATTCTACGTTTATTGATTTATTTACATATTAAAGTTTTCATTTAATTAAATAATTTTGTATTTATTTTTGAATATTTGTTTTTGTTTTTGTTTTTGGGTAGGTACTCTTATTTATTATTTTTTCTTATTGTCTTCAACAACTTGACAATTAATTTGTGTTCCTTTTTTTGCAATAAAATGGAAGGCTTTTGGTGGAATTTTCCTTTGAATTTTCTTTACATTTTGTACATTTTCTTGCTGTAACTGAATTTCAGTAGAAGGGTATAAAATATACAATAAGAAATCTCTTTATGTAAAATGTGTGGTTACATGCCATTTGAATATATTGTATGCTAAATAAAAAAATTAAAAATTATGCATCTTTAAATTAAATATATATTCAAATCGAAATGCATTAATTTGTTTTTTTTTTTTCAATTTCAATTTCAATTCTCAATTTATTATAATGTTTAAATCAAGTACATGTAAGACTCAGTCTTTTAAGAGTACGAACAAAGTTATTGTGTATAAAAGTGGAATGAACAAAAAGATTAAAAACTAGTATAAACTTAAGTTTAAGATTAAGAACGAAAAAATAAATAAAAATAAATAAATATAAAACATTAAGTAAAATCAAAATATCAAAGAAAAATCAAAATCTTATAAAGTAAGCAAAAAGAAAGAAAATAAAAGAAACTACTGCTGTTGAGAAAAATATTTAAAAAGTTCGCTCCTGAATCTCCCCGCGGCCACCACTCGCTTTATATCCCCAGGCAAAGATTTCCATAACCTAATAGCGCAGGTAAAGAAAAGACGGAAGAGTTTACATATTTGAACACTGGTGCCTTCAGATTAGTCTAACTGGCTGGTTGTAAAAATTCTAGTTTTTCATAAAGATAAACCGGTGTTTTCGTGTGTATTATCTCATGCATAAATAAACATATTTTGGCATCAAGGTACCTTGGGAGCGTACAACCTAGAATATTTTTTTGCTAAGCAGATAAATGATCATATCTTCGGAGACCATAAACAAACCGTATCATATCGTTAAATGCTACCTGTAACTTATTTCGCGATACAGAATCAAGTTTGCAGTACACTACCTCTGAATACGTTATTATGGGAATGATTAAAGTTATAACAAGTTTAAGCTTCGTATCACGAGGAACAAAATAAGCACATAACCACAGCTTACGTGTAACTGTATCTACAAACTTAATTTTTGTGTCCGATAGGAATACTGGAGGCAGACAGTCGGTGTCATAGCTTGTTTTCGATATCAAAATCGCTTGCGTCTTGGATGCGTTCAGGGTTAGTCCATTTTCAATTGACCATTTAAAAATAGCAGCGAGATCCTTATTCACCCTTTGGATGTGATCTTCTGACAGTCCAAGTGGCCTAGAAAGGAAGACTTGAATGTCATCTGCATAGAGGTGGAAAAAAACATTTTTGCACTCTAAAACAATATCATTTATGAAAATGCAAAATAGTATTGGTCCCAAAATTGAACCTTGCGGAACAGTAGAAAAATATAGTTTTAATATCGAATCACTGTGCGAACTGTGCGGACAACCTCCATCTACACATCTTTTGCATGATAATCTCCCTTTATTTTCAACTGTTAAATATCTTAATTATTTCTTGTGATAGCGGCCAGAGTAGTACATATTTTGTGAAAATTGCAAGTGTCTAGCGGAATGATGGACGAACCGACGGACAAAGGACCCTTAGTTATACGCTTTTGTTAAAACCCTTTTCCTACGAAACCCTAAAAATTGAAAAGAACACTGCCGAAGCTTAGTTTAAGTAAAAAGAACTGATTTTTCGAAGTATTTATATGATTCAACCAAAATCGTTACCAAATATGTAGAGATTAAATGAGATTTTCGGCACGCGAGCGCCGAGACTGCAGTGCTTGGAAAACAATGATTTTCCCATCGCACAGCTGGAGAACAGACATGATCATAATTTGTCAAAGAAGCAATTCATATATTAACAATTTCAACAAAAAAATTGTAAAAATATCAGTTAACAATGCTCCTAATAGATTTCACCATAACACAATGAAAACTAAGACTATCTTAGTCCAAAGAACCCTTTCTTAAGATTTTCCTCATCCACTCAAAGCTTGAATTTGTGAAGAATGTTAAGAATTTAGTAATTAACTTTGATCAGAGTTGCAACTGGGATTTTCACTTAGCGGCTTAAGGAAAGCCCTTAAGGAAAATTTCTCCCAATGATTGTCAAAATGAAACTTATGAAACTATTCATTTTGCTGTGAGATTTTTTTCTAACATGTGCCAGGAGTGTAAAAGCAAATACTTTTTAGTCTAAAATAGCTTCGAAAAATCTATCTTTGGCATTAACATTCGTGATTATATTTTATGACATGATATAACCACAAGGAAACTAGAAAATCTAACCAATCAGTTATATTTCGTTAGAACTAAGCGATGGTGTCTTGCCAATGCCCGTATTTATTTTTTGCTAAGATTCACTGTGACAATGTAAATATGTACTTACAAAAAAAATAAGGCTTCTTAATACTTTACATCACTTAGTCTCTTATTTTTAGTTTCATTTCATTAAACTTTTCATAAATCTTCCACTCCAATTGAAACTACCAGTACCAGTAGCATTACCAGTACCGTGGCTTTTACTGGTAATTGAGTACTTTAAAAATCTATTTGACGGAATTTTTCAGATATCGCTTCTCCGAATTCCAAGTACTCAAGTATTTAAATTTGATCAGTTTTTCATCGATTCTTTTAGACTTTTTGAAAAAGGTCGAATTTCCTTTAAATGAAACAATAATTTTCGAAACAGTAATAATAAAGGCATTACGGCAACAGACTCGAAGAAGTCGGCGGCGTATTCAATTTGAAGGTGGTATCATTTTCAATTTCGCGATTTCAGTGAACTGCAAACACTTAATTATAATTGTGATGAGATATGACACAAAAATACTTGAACAAGGTCGTTTTTTGAAATTATTTTGACTGATGAGGTTTTTTTTCCATTTTTCTGTTTAAAAAAAAATTACGGTCTCATCTCGTACTCCATTAGAAACGGTTACTGCATAACGAAATAAAATGATTCATGCTCAAGTAGGGAATACTAGAGCTCAGTCAGATATTGTTTTCTATAAAGTTTGTTTTCAAATTTTTAAATAGAAATATTTCGCTTTTTACAAAAATATTTGCGTTTTTTTATTGGATCTAAATGACACCTTGTATTTGGTACTCCAAATAGTATACAGAAAGAGCACAGCAAATCGTCGACGGCCGCTTTACAATTGAAACTTTTCCAACTTCTTTTTAATTATAAGACTTGTCCTAAAACGAAACGTCTCGAAAATAGAAGATGCTGTGAACTGATTACCTTACAAAAGAATTATTTCAAAATAAGAAGACGTCAACAAAATAAATCAAATTTATATTTTTAGTAAGTTTAAAGCTTTATTCGTATGCCAAGCCTACTCAGCCTTGATATCACTATTATTTTCAAATTCTAGGAAATAATTCAACTCCCATTATGGCATGGAAGCATTTAAAACGTAAGTCGATTGCTTGATACAAGGCACAAGCATGTAAGATTTCTATCACTTGTTTATTAAAAATGGCATACAGCCTCTACATGGCGCCCCTGGATAACCATCTTTGCAACGGTGAGTATGAGTTTGTATGCATTAGACTGAGCCTTTTAGACTTAAAGACTTGGCTGCAGCTATAGTGGTCCATGCAGCAACGGTCGATGATATACTCGCTAAAATTCTCAATGTTCCAAGGCTTAGAAAGGCTTACATACTACTGTGTCCAAAAAATAAGGTGACATATGAATTTAAACTGCGCGCGTCGAAGGATTTGGAAATGTTTCTTTCTTTTTAGGATGGTAGTACTGTCAGTGACATCTATGTGAAATTTCATGTCAAAATATATTCATAGTATAGAGATACGCGTCGTTTTGTGAGCTGCTAAAAGTGAGTTTTTCGTTTTTTGCGATGTCGAAGTTTATTGAGCAAAGAATTTGCATTAAATTTTGTTTGCGGAATCAATTTTCTGCTGCGGATACGTTGAGGATGGTGCAGAAAGCCTTTGATGATGAGGCTATGTCTAAAAAAAAATGTTTACAAATGGTATAGTGATTTCCAAGCCGGCCGTGAAAGTGTCGAAGACGGAGCGTTCTGGGCGACCATCAACCTCAACCGATGAAGATCACATCCAACAAATCAAAGATTTGGTGTTGAAAAACCTTCGTTTAACGATTAGAGACCTTGCTGGTGAAGTTGGCTTATCGAAAGGCTAAGTCAATACCATTTTAAAGGATGCTTTGGGCCTCAAGCGCGTCAAATCTCGACTGGTACCGAAAACATTGAATTTTTTGGAAAAAAGGCGTCGCGATGAAGTGTGTGAAACAATGCTTTCCGACTACCAGGATATCATGAAACGCATTATAACTGGCGATGAGACTTGGATCTATGCTTACGACCCCGAAACAACCGATCAATCGAGCGAATATCGTGCCAAAGGAGAGCCGAGACCAAAAAAACCGCGCCAAAGTCGCTCAAAAATCAAGGTCATGTTGACTGTTTTCTTCGATTATCGTGGTGTTGTGCTTTATGAATTCCTTCCAACCGGCCAAACAGTCAACAAGGAATATTATTTGAACGTTATGCGTCGTTTGCGTAACGCTATCCGCCTAAAAAGGCCGGAATTGTGGAAAGACAATTCTTGGTTTTTACACCACGGTAATGCACCATCCCATACCGCACTCGTAATTCGTGATCATTTCGCCAAAAACTCAACCCATATCGTTCCGCAAACACCGTATTCACCTGATCTGGCGCCGTGCGACTTCTGGCTGTTCAACAAGCTCAAAAGACCGCTCCGGGGACACCGTTTTGATACGATAGAGGAGATTCAAGCCGCAGCGAAGACGGAACTGAAGGCCATCCCGGAAAGTGACTACAACCAGTGTTTCAAAGATTGGAAAATCCGTTGGCATAAGTGCGTTGCATCGGGAGGGGATTACTTTGAAGGGGATGAAATTGATTTGGAAGAATAAATAAAGAATTTTCAAAATAAATACAATGTCACCTTATTTTTTGGACACAGTAGTATGTCAAAATTTGAGTGCACTTAAATAGAAGTTCGATTTAAAGTCCGGCTGTCCACTAGACAGAAGAATGCTAGAATGCTGCACCAGGTAAGTTTTAACGTGTAAGCATATCGGAAAATGGTAGAGCATGAGCTAGTGCTTTCCACAAACCTAATGCCGCATTTTACCTAATATAACCAACAACAACAAGATAGGTGAAGTTAAGAAGAAGGTAACAGTTGATATGTATGCGAAGAGATGCTACAAAGGAAAGATCACAGTGAAAATGGAAAAGAGCAGCAACGTTGCTCAAAAATATTGAAGAATCTTGAAGCAGAATATAAAACACGTCATTTTACAAAGAAGCCAAAAGTCTTGCCATTCAAAGATCAAGTAATCGCGGATTCTAGGAAACTTGGTCTTAACAGCTGGCATGCTAGCTTCAAAAGCAATTTTAGCTCGGTCTTAGTTCTTAAACGGATCCAAGGCATGATAATTAAGAAGAAGAATGAAAAGATAGTGTAGTGTAGAAATAATTTGGTTTCGAATGCTCCATGGGTGAAGTCCGGACTAAAGCTCGGAGAAGCTTGCTTATTTTCATTCATTTAATTCGCAGTATTTTATTCGGTATTCGATAATATAGTAGAAAGTTGTGTTTTATAAAGTTTAGTCTAACGAACTGCTGTCAGGGCTTTGTCTTTACACTGGAACCCATGATAGGTCACCTAAACACGAAATAAGAATTACAGCACTCGATGCACCAAGTCAGACTAACAACGAAATTAGTGCCATTAATTTGATCTCAACGGCAAATGGTAACTGGACATTCTTTCAGATAAATTGCTTAACGAAATAAGCTTTATCACAAAGGTAGGTATAATTTATTTTGAACAATAAAATATGAATTTCAAATAAACACCTCAAAATGGGGAAGGAGCGGCGAAAACGAAAAGTAACATCTTTTCTGAACCAACTGTTCCGCACACTTCAACGCACGATTTCTACTGTCTCGTTCATATCACAAACACATGTCTCACGTCTTTACAAGACAAACAAAATAATAACGTTCAAGTATACAAAACTCTTTCAAGGATAAGGTCAAGCGGCCAAAGTGCTCCATTCTAACGTCATTCAATGTCATTTGATAATTGTCTAGAGACGATATAGACAATAAACGTAACCGAATTCGTCGTTATACGTCAAAGGATGTTTAATAATAGACAGCAAAATTGAATCCTTACCTCAAAGATCAAAGTTTGTTTTAAGATGCTACTCGTAGATGATGATGGATAAATTTCTGCAAGTCATGGAATCTCCTAATAATAAAGGAAAACAGTTCGATTGTGGCTATGAAGTGTCGAGTTATCCTTGGTTCATTGATGCTAGGTAAAGGCGTAAGTTTGTTTTACGTCGGTGACGACTTGCAGAGTTCATTCCACTTGTAGAAATGAAATGCGTTCAAACACAGACGCAGCGGATCAAACGTATCATGTTTACAAAGAACAAAAGCAAAACGTCTAAACAGGACGAGGGAGCAAGAATCGCTTTGTCCTTCTCGGTACAGAATCATGCGGCTTTGTAATTTCACCGATACCATTTATATTTGAACAAACTATAAGAAGAGTTTAGTCTAGGTATTCAGTATAGATGAGATTAAGAATCACCAATAGCTGAAAAGTTCTGAAAAGTTTTCGACCTCAACGTGAAGATAGCAGCACTCGTCACGTAGTTTTGCATCTTTTGACAGTAACTCACCAAAGTTTCAGCTATTTTGGACGCGTAGTTTTCAGTTGACAGTCATTTGAGTGAGTCGATGTAAGAGTTTTTGTGTAAATGGAAAGAAGTTTGACTCTTTAAATTGGGACTCTGCTACATTTATTTACCACAGTGAAATTCTGGGCAGCTGGCCATAAGAGATTGGGAAACGATGAATGTTCGGAACGTCAAAAAACTGCAACTACCATTTGTAAGACACGGGATTTATTTGTTTTTATATTAAACTATTTTTGCAATATTCCAGAAAGGTTTTGAGGCATTATCCGGGGAATTAAGCATGTTGCTCCATTCCTGATTGAGTACATCCTGAATTGGTTTGAAAATAATATTATTAAGTATTTAAACATTAGTTTGAGAAACAGTTTGGCGATGTCATTTTCAGCTCCTCCAGTGCATATTTCTTAATACTTTTGGTACACTTACATATATCAACGGAGCTCAATATTTGTTCAGAAAAAGATTTAACAATATCATCACCATCTTGGTTATTTGTAATGTTATCTAAATTGCAGGAGATATTTCGAAGTTAAGTTCTTATTTCAGAGCAAAAGCGCGTCCAATTGGCATGTTTGAAGTCTAGGAAATATTGTTTTTTTAAATTACTATGACAGCGAGGACGACATAAGCCAAGAACTTTTGATAAATGAATCCATAAAAGAAGCTTGCTCCATTGTCCGAATTGGAAAATTAGTTAATCACTCTGCAAAGTTTTCATAGCCGTGACAATGGCAGATCATATGCACAAACCATTATTTTTGACAGCGTGAACTAACAATTCCAACAGCCGGGAAAATAACCACTGCAGCAAGTCCACCCACTGAATCAAACTACCAATCAAGTACACGTAACACCAATTTGATCTCAACGGCAAATGGTGACTGCACCGGATTCGAAAACAAGAAACGAGTTCAAGATTCGAACCTAGGACCCATCAGTTGATGTGTAGGCATACGCTTTATCAACTATGCAATCCAGCCATTTCGAGGCAGTGGACGTTCATGTACCTATGTAAATATCATGGCCTGACGTAACTTGTAACGTGTTTTTCAATAGAGACGCTACAAAAGTAGAGCGACAGGGACAGCAAACGACGCCATATTTCTTGACGGTCTTTTGACATTTTTCTTCAGTAAGGTTTGCCCTTTCATGGTGGAAAGATATACGAGCCAACAACGAGTCGAAATTATTTAAATTTACTACCGAAATTCGGAGTCAGTGGCCTCAACATTAAGAGCGCTACGTTCAATTTATGGTCGTCATAATCGTCCTAGCAGATCAACAATTGAGCGCCTAGTGGAAAAATTTGAATCCACAGGCGCAGTACAAAATGTTCCCGTGTCAGTGAGATAAAGAAGTGCCCGTAGTGCTGCCGCTGAGGCTTCAGTTGCAGATAGCCCAAATGTGTCTCTCACACGTAGTTCTCAGGCGTTGGGCATCTCTGTGACGTCGTTGTGGCGAATTTTGCGAAAAGATCTTGGCCTACATCCTAAAAAGATTAAATTGATGCAAGAACTGAAGCCGTTTGGCCACCAGAAGCGTCGTTTGTTCGTGAATTGGGCTCAGCAACAACTTGAAAATGATTCGGATTTTCATCGAAAAATCATCTTCAGCGATGAGGCTTATTTCTGGCTGAATGGCTCCGTCAATAAACAAAATATGCGGTATTGGTCAGGCAGCAATCCACACGTACTCCATGAGTCATCATTGCATCCCGAAAAAATTACGGTTTGGTGTGGTTTATGGGCCGGCGGCGGCATCATTGGGCCGTACTTCTTCCGTGATGATCAAGACCAGCACGTTACTGTGAATGGGGATCGCTACCGTTCAATGATAACAGAATATTTTTGGCCCCAATTGGATGATATGGATTTGGAGGACATGTGGTTCCAACAGGACGGCGCCACAAGCCACACAGCGAATGTCACAATCAATTTATTGGAAACAGCAGTATCGGCCGATTTATGCTTGAAAACCGTCGAAAATTGGGTTCAGCGTCTTCAGGACTTCTGCAAGCGTGTCCGTGGTGGCCATGCAAAAGAAATCGAGTTCCATTTATAATGGCATCAAACGCACTTTCACAGGAATAAAGAATTCCATTGATATCCAAAACCGTTTTTGTTTTATTTGAAAAAATACTTTTGTAGCGCTCTTATTGAAAAACCCGATATATTTCTGGTATTTTTTTTTTGCTTCGCAAAAATACGGGCGTGTTTTGAACTTAGAATTCGGTACCTAAAATGAAGACAATTGGACAAATGGGGAACGATTTCAATGCGGAGGATCTCAAGGGAGGGAAAGGTTCTCGTTAATTCTTCTTAGTCCACAACAAACCTGTTTCCTTATATGTAATTCACTGAGGTCAGGTCGAGCCTCGGCAAAGGAATTGCTTCTGATCTGCTGTATCAAAAATCTTCCAATGAATTCCAATATAAAGGATTGAAATTTCACTTGATTATTTATTTGCCAAAATTGTACGCTTTACTAACTATTGCCCTCTTGGGAATATTGTTGCTTCCCCTTGCTGTTATTTTTCGTAGTCCATCAAGTGCCATTAAAAAAGTTAATCTCTTAAGGAATTTCAATTATTTACAAGTGAACGACTTGTTGAACGTGCGTTTGTTCCTTAAAGGACCCTTAACATTCGTTTTATTTCCCCACTAAGCCACTAGCTCAATCGAAAGTAATGAATTATTAACGATGAAAAAATACGTATCTTCACAAATATTTACACACAAAATAAGAAAAACAGAAACATGTGACATTTGGGATAAAATATATCATAAAATATGACGAATCCATGAGATACTATTTTTACGTAAGTGCTCCATAAAAAAACAAAAAAAAAAATACACCGTCGAGTGACGAGTTTTTTGTTCATACTTTTATTCAGTTTAACCCGACGTCGTTGTCGTCGTCGTTGTTGGTGTTTGTTCTTAAACAGGGTGTTGAAATTCTAAAAATAAATCCTCCTATGTGTGCCAGATATGAAAATTTGCCTCGACAAAAGTAAAGTGTCATCAAAACGGAGCGAGCTAGTCTTAAATACCACATGGAGAAGTTCTGAAATTTGAATGGTCCTCAACATGCATGTAGTGATATATTTAGAAGCAATTTTAAATTGAATACGTATGCAAACAACTCAATTGTTACAGCTTCGGGTTTTTTTATTTTCCAGACACCACGATGTCTTATTTAATTTTTCTCTGGACCGCGAAAATTGAATGAAATTATCACGAAATTATTTTTAAAATATGCATTTTTCTGAACTTTTCTTTTTGTGGTCCTCCACTGTGAGGATATATGTTAATTATTTAGCTTTTGTCCGAACGCCACTGTGGCATGTTTTTGTTTGTTTAAGTTATTATTTTTTTATATTTTTTTCTGAATACAAAAGTCTGTGTTTTTTCTTTTCTATTTTTAAGTGGCACAATCGTAAACACTTTAGAATTATGCTAATGATATTGTGTTGTACTGTTAACTTCGCAATTATTCGCTGTTTTTTGAATTTGTGGTGAAAAGCTTATTTGCTAGTCTCTGTTTTGGGGTTAAATTTATTTTTAAATTAAAATGTTTTCATACGAGTTGGCACGCTGTAAAAAAGTATGTGCATATATGATACTATGAAATACAAAAGGTTAGCTTAAAAGAGATTTACAATTGCAAGGATAACAATGAAGTTCTCATTATCAAAAGATCTTCTGTATGCTTGTTTTCAAAAAACTGTTTTAAGCGCGTACAAAACTTTTTTCTTTTACAACAACAAGAGGTGCAATTTTAAGCCACATTTGGACTGTCGATACTGAACCATCATTGAGTAAAAATCATTGGAATTAGGTGGTGTTGAAATACTGAAGCTTGGAGAAGCTTGCACCACTTTTCATTATAACCAGGCGTACTCAAATCTAAACGGCTGCTAGTTATGGAAAGACTCAAACTAGGAATTGAAAACATTCTCTGTCAATGGATTGTTACCATGCTAAGCACTCGGTGCATTCAAGCAACGTTAGGTAATAGTCATATAATCAAATTCGTTAGCAGAGGTACACCACAGAGCGGTGTCATCTCTCCTCTTATCTGGCTTATTGTCATGAACAACATTCTATCAAAACTAGACAGAGATGGGGTAAAGGTAGTAGGCTATGCGGATGACGTGGTGATCTTGGTATCAGGATGGTTTCCGGCTGTGATCAGTGAGATCATAGAGGGCGCATTGAGGAAAGTTTGTACCTGGGCTTCGAAATGCGGCCTTGGTATCAACTCAAGCAAAACAGAACTGATACTCTTCACTACTAAAACCAAGATACCCAGTTTCCCACTCCCCCGTCTGAATGAACAACCGCTTTCTCTGTCTACCAGCGCCAAGTACCTAGACGTTACCTTACACCCTAAACTCAGCTGGAAGCTAAACGTTGATCAGCGAGTTAAAAAAGGCGTGCATAGCTTTTTACGCCTGCAGTAGAACCTTTGGTAAAAAATGGGGTCTCCAATCAAAGCTGATCCTATGGATGTATACGGCGGTGGTTCGCCCGATACTAACATACGGATCACTAGTATGGTGGCCGGCCCTCATGAAAAAATTCAATGTCATCAAACTTAACAAGGTACAGAGAACTGCATGCATAGGCACCACAGGCGCTCTACGATCGACTCCGTCGGATGCTCTGACGGTAATGCTCCTACCTTTGGACCTACACATTAAAAACACTACTGCTCACAGCGCCATTAGGCTCAGAGAGTCTGGATGCTGGACGTCAAAACCCTATGGTCATAGCGCTATACTTGATCTTATACCGAGAGATTTGGTATCTTCACCAATGGACTATACGGTCCCTAGAATTTATCCATCAAATAACTTTGACACTCTAATCCCAGAAAGAGCGGAATGGAATAGTGGACAGATTTGTAAGGACTTTGACTGGACAATCTACACTAACGGCTCTAAGATGGGCGGCGGAGTCGGTGCGGGTGTGTTCTCAGAATCTCTGAACATCTGTAAGGCCTATAGACTGCCCGATAATTCCAGTGTTTTCCAAGCCGAACTTTATGCAATCCAAATATCCTGCCAAGCCAGAAGGTTGCCATAAGCATTGAAAGTCAAGCAGCCATCAAAGCTATTGCCTCCTGAACTTCACATTCAAAATTAGTACAGGAATGCCGAGCTGAAATAGCTTCGTTAGAAGGTCAGCTCATTTCCCTTATATGGGTTCCCGGCCACAGTGCCATCCCTGGTAATGAGAAGGCCGATGAGCTTGCTAGAAAGGGATCTGCCCTTCAGCGTTCGCTTGCAGGTGAGGTTTTCATCTCACTACAAGCAGTTAAGGCTAATATATCCTCATACTTCCTTGAAGTAGCAAATCTAAGATGGGTCAGACTTACGAATTGTGCAACATCAAGAAAAATATGGCCGGAATACTATCAATCAAAAACAAGAAACAAACAAAGAATGGTCCGTTTCGAGAAGATCGCTGAAACAAGATGCCAAAAGGTCTCAAGAAATAAAATCTAAATCAGCGGCCTACGAACAATGCTGTTATGAGCAACAAGGGTCGTTGGCTTTTGAATGAGAAGGTATACTAACAAGCACAGTTATCGCATCGTTCGCTCCGAAAGCCTAACAGAAAAGAGGAAAAACCTCTTCTTTATTTTCCCGGTACTAAATACTATTATGTTAGATTGAGTAGTGGTTTGAAACTCAGATGCATAGACTTTTTTGCATTCACTAAATTCGTAGAATTTTATTCAAATTTGGTTGGAACACTAAAAAGTTTTTCTTAAGAAGATGGGTTCACCACCAGAGGCAATGAAAGATCATCTAGACATATCATTATTTTTGAGCTGAAATGGGATAAACCTTAACCAATCCCCTCGCCCAGCCACATCAAGACAAGTGAGAATTTGGCTCGGGTTTTGGTTCGAAAATGATGCTGCCGTTTCAGTGCGTAAATGCTCGAAACAGAGACTTCAATTAAACGAAGAAATCCTTGCGATTTACGACCATCTACTCAAAACAATAATAGAGCTGTTATTCGCGAAATAGAGTCCTAAAATGTGAAAACTTAAATAAAAACGTCACAAAAAGAACGATAGTATCATTTCGACTAAGAGATACTTTGAATTAAGTCTAAAACAATGAATGGGCAAGTAAGATATTTTCCTCAGCATTACCCATTCCTGGTTTCAAAAAGTCTCAGGAAGAATTTTCGATACTATATTAAATAAACACTCTCCAAATTTAGCATCGTTTCCTTATATTGATTCCTAGAAAACCCACAAAATGATTTTAATCCAAAGATTTACTTAAAACAACCTGTACTTCATTCACTACCAATTCTTCCCCTGGATTAAATCTATATTGGCAGCCCATGGCTCTGCTTCAACACAAACATTTTAATACTCGTAAATGGTGTCCTTGTGTCGCCCACAATTGAGTGAAATTTTTTCTTCAGAAACAAAACTTGCAGATGCGACATTGTATTGAATATCATTGCCGATTACTGCTGCATTGAAGCGGATCGAAAATTATCCTACCAAGGATATTGCAAATGTCGATAGCGAAACATTCTTTTCAAGGAATTTGAATTGCAACGAAATCCCATAACATTAATACATTTAACCAACCCACGCCACCCTCGTTCATATAATACGAGATGTAATCAAGGAAGGGCAAAATGGACTTATATTTATATTTACATCACATCACTAAATATTATTACACAAAGTTCCTCTGTCTGAACGCGATAATCTCAAAAATTATTGAACGGATTTTCATGCGATTTTCACCAACGGATAGATTGATTTATGTAGAGGGGTTGGTGTATTAAAGTTTTGCATAAATTTACTGAAACATGACGATGATTGTAACTTAAGGTATCCAAAATTTGCAAAAAAAAAAGAAATCATTATTTGGCGGGCGCTGCAAAAATTATTAATGATACATCAAATAGTGGACTAAATGTTCACCTCATTGCAACTTACTCAGGATTGATTATGTTCATGTAATCTTAAAGTGAATAATTATTTAAAATAAGACTCAAAAAGTCTTTCAATCAAAACAAATTTACTAAGTTACAACGAGATCTGTCAACATTCATTTCTCTTTTCCTTGCCCTTTTTTACTTACAGGTAAAGTAAGCAAGTTTGGATGAAGGAGGTAATCTTCAAAACAACTCATCCGATTCCAAAATCTTGTGCACCAGTATTTGAAATGAGCTTTAAGGAAGAAGATGGAAGAAGCTAAACATATATTATTCTGTTTCCATAAAAGGATCATTCTCTGTGTAAAGCTTAACACACAAATTGCAGACAGATTAAAAATTTAATAAAATTTAAGTAATGTTAAATTGAATATGCTTTCTTAAAAAGGACAAATGTTTGAATATTTCATCTTTTTTGTAAATAAAAAAACTAATTATTTTCTAAAGAAGTGAAATATTTAGAAAAATAAAAAAAAACAACATTTAGTAATCGAAATGCAGGGAAGCATTAAGAAGCAAATTCGCGCTTTTCCAAATTTCAAATTCAATTCTTTTTAAATAAATTCAGCTTATTGTCTTGGAAACGTGATTAATAATACTCTTTTACATAACATTGTATAGACAGGTGACATCGGGTGGCGAATAGACCTATTTTGAGTTCTAAAACTTTTATTCGTAACGAAATCTACGCATACGAAGCCGCGAAAAGTATTATAAGGTGTGTTGAAAATAATTTTTAGAAATGTATTCGCAGTACTTTGAAATGTGCGAACATAAAATTTGACAATTTTTAGCTTAAATAAATAAAGGTTATGTTATTCATTGCGTAACTTGAAATTTCTACGCAAATTGATAAAGGATATGTCACTCACAGGGAAACCTTGCGCTTGGAGATTTTACAACTTTTTGTTTGTTATTGTTATGCCTACTGGAATTCTCCAACCTGGAATATTATTAGTTGTGGTTATGTTTCAGATAGTCTAACCTTCGCAGGTTATATGGTTTAGCTTTTGTTATGAATGTCCATGGATATGGTGAAGAATCCATACCTGCTGGGTGTATCTAGATTTATTTTTAATTGAATAATGCTCGATGAGCAATTTCATTATTTGGTCGTTTAATGGTGGACGGAGGATACAGGTCATCATCTGTTTTCAAAAAGCCTTCCCTTAGCAAGTGGCTTTACGTTGGTCAGTTTTCCTCTTTCTCAGTAACTTTAAAAATTAATTTATGAATTATGTTTATCACGCACATTAAAAAATAAGAGACATCAGTCACACCGAATCCATAAAGCTTGGTCGCTGACCTTGCAGGACTTTGTATAGGTTAAATTCTTTGCAGTAGAACTGGACGGTGCAACATAGAGCCGCCGTCACGTACTGGTCAATTGGAAAGTCCAGTTTTGTGCCAAAAAAAAGTAACTTTGCCCAAAATGACAACACGACTCAAGCCTCGCAGGAACTCGCACCAGAAAGGCGTTCGCATAACGTCATCCAATCAATGCGTTTTTAAAATTTGCTGGAAAGAGATAGAATATTGAAATTAGAAAGAAGAGACAAAATTCAGCGAAAGTTGGTCATGCTGCTAGAAATTAGGAGCATAGAAATGGGACACAATCATCCATACTGAAGACAGATACAAGGATGACGTTAATTTAAATCAATCAGAAAATTTAGCAGCTGGGTGGCAGAGTTGGTAGAGCGCCTGCCTTTCAATTCAATTAATAGGTCCCAAGTTACGATTTCTAGAGTGCTGGCCCAGTCACCATTTGCCATTGGGATCAATTTAATGGCACTATCACTGGATTGATCGACCTGCTATAGTACCCTGACTAATGGGTGGCGTTGTTTAAGTGGTTGTTGTATAAAAATATTGGACCAACGACCCAAAATCTTTGGCATTCTTTTGTAGGCACATTTTAGCACACGGCCATCCCTCTAAGAGTATCCAACTTAAGGTGAAGATAAGATGTTTCAAATTTAGAGTTGCGAAAATCGATTTCATTACAATCTATTGATAAATGTTGTGATATTTTTAGTAAAATACCAAATCTGTAATGTGCAATATATTTAAGTATCAACAATGTAAATATTTTCGCTACAATAAACATAAACATAAAAATTACAACAACTTTTACATTGGAAGTTGAATCTGTATTCGCTTTTGGCGGTCGTTTTTCAACTTCTTCAATACAGTGTTATAAATCAGAAAGCCAGAATCATCATATCTTATGTAGCTAAGTTTCAAAAGTATTACATTTTGTAAGAACTGTTTTAAAAGTTTGAGGACCAGTTGCATAGTGACACAAACTTAATTTTGAGCATGAAAATTTGTCTGAGTTATCACTGAAACATCAATTACAAATCATTACTATTACTAATGCTATTATAGGAAAAAGAATTTTAAAAACTTGTTTTGAAATGAGCGGAGGGAAATTTGTAACCAGGCTTTGTTTTTTTTTTAAGAATTTAAATTGTTTCGATATAAGCATTGTGAAAGGCCGCTTATCGTAACTTCATGTATTTTCGAAATTATTTCTAAGCAATCAAATTTGTTAGATTACTTTCCTTCGGAGGATATGTATTATTGCTCTGAATAGTCTCAGTCCAGAGATTTCGACCGCCTCTTCTTTCCGAGCTGGGAACTGCTCAGCATAGGAACCCTTTCCTTCTGGTCCGGTTTTCTTTGCAAATTTTGATAGTTGTTTCCAAGCCGATTTCGAGAGATTGTTTATCTCTATATCATTTTCTGGAAAGAGCTCTAAGATTGGGTTCGTGTTAAGAAACCACAACAGTGGAAAACAAACTAAATCGGATGTTATGATCTTCCCTGCAACGCTCTATAACTTACGAGTAATGCAATGATTTAACTTTGTCATTTAGCTTTCCCTTGACGCTTTTTCTTCGAATTCAATTGACTCATGTAAGTTGCGCCATGAGCTTCTTTTTGCTAATAACGATAAAAAAGAATTAAGCTACAGCCGATCAGGTTTTGAACAAAAAAAAACTGGTGGTCCCATAATTTTCTAAAGATGTTTTCATGTGTCAGTGTTGCAAACGTCATTCTCACTCACACATTCACATTTCTGAGACAATTTTCCACGAACTTCCGTGGCAATTTCGATCAGGAAATAGAGAAAAGGGCACATGAATGTATGAAATGGCCTCAACTAAATACTGTTTTAGTCTTTTTGGTACACCTCTATAGTTAGTAACTTACTTAGTTTCGTCAATTGGCTAAATAAACATAATATTGATGAAACTTTTGGCATTAAAATTGAAAAAAAGAAAATTTTATATGAATTTGTCCGTAAACTTATGAACGGCAGTGTATATCTTTATGCATATAGCTGTAAACTATAAATTTAATTAATTTTGAACTTTTTTTATTGGAAAACTAAATTGATTTTAATTGAAGAAGTGAAATTGTCCCTTTTTTTGTCAAACTTTTCGTCACAAAATTCAAACCACCCTGTGAAATTTAACCAAAAGCTTTTCAGGTGATCTTTGTGCACACACGCTTCGAATGAAATCAATTTGGCTTCGATAGCTTGACTTGTTCTCGAGTTAGGCTGTACGAAAGAATCCGCACAAACGTACGTACGTACACACACAGACATTTTCTAAAAACAATGGAATCCGACTACTGCGACCTCGAAAGGTCGAGATATGTAAAAATTTTGAATTTCGAAAATCGGACCGATTACAAGAACTTCCTGATGGGAAGTTTAAAATTGAAATAAGCATAAGCAAGACATCACTTTGGAGAGTTCTGAAAAACAAAGGATTCAGCTTTCGCAAGACGGAAGACAAAAGCAGAATCCTCTGTGAAAGTACGGACATAAAAATTCAAAGGATACGATATATCCGGCAAATCAGTCAAATGAGTCATACCTATATACAAAGCTCCCACACCAGAGGAATGTCTTGGACTGATGGAAGTAGGGAAGGATTAAAAAAAGCCTATTGGAAAAGGATTGCACATGCTGGTGGATCAAATGGATTTGTCGATGGCGCTCCTCTCATATTCAAATCAGAATCGAAGTCTGGTGACTACCATAATGAGATGAACTTTGTAAATTTCACTGCAATGGAATATAAAGCGAGTTGCATCAATTGTGTAAGATTATAGATGGAATTCTATCAGGTTCACTGTATGGATTTGGCTTTAACGATTATAGCGCTTAGGGGAGTAAAACAGAAAAATATGGTTAAAATGAACTATTGAGACTTCCATTTTGAACAAATAATCACAATTAATTCGGTTACATATCACATGGTAGACAATAACATGTCAACGCCTTAATCAGCCCTATCATGAATAAAATTCCCCCCGAACTTTTTCTCTCATCGTGAAACCCGGTATTGTGAACAATGTTCGAAAGGGAAAGGAAAAAGTTCACATTATTGTGAATAACTTTACGATGGAGATTTTGAAAACTTCTCGCTCGAACTTTTTCCCTGTCATTTTTCTAGGGAAAAGTAAACAAAGAAATGACAAGTTCGCATATTTGCCGCAAAATTTCAAAAATGTACGGGTTTTTTTTTTAATTTTTGGTGCACATATTTACTAGCGCGCGTGTATTTACATTTCTAGGTCGAGTGCAACGAATAAACGACAAAGTGAAACATTAGTTAGCTGGATGGAGAAGTATCCAGACATTGCTAACGGCTTCACTAGGCGTGGTAAGGAGGAGCGAACTGAAATTTGGAAGAAACTGGAAAAAGATCTTAATAGTATTGGACCGCCAGTGAAATCAACATTTGAAATTAAAAAGGTCTAGTGTGATAAGAAAAAATATATAAAAAAAAAATGTCAGAAAACATCAAATCAAAAATTATACTGGATGAGGGAAGAAGCGGTAATAAACATACATATGCGCAATGAACTAATCGGTGAAGGGTTCTACTTGTGCCTTAAAATTCGGATTACCGTCTTGCTCTACAAAAAAAAAAGAGTCTTGATGAAACTTTCACTCTGAAAGAGAACGATATGGAAGATGACTTGCAACTGGATGAATCCCTTTTGATGAAACACCACATCTCTTTGGATAATCAGAATTTTGCAGTCATGTAGTGGAGACTTACATCAGAACCAAGAAGTGTTATCAAGAAACCAGCAAAAACAGAAATCAGGAACTCATGAATTTCTGGAAAAAGAGCTAAACCTCCAAAGAGAGCTCTGTGATAAAGTTGGGGAGATACTTCCTACTATAAAAAATTATCAGGAAACAATGGAAGCAAATATAAGAAAAAATATATCGTTCCATTGACCGTCTTTGTGATCAAAACAGAAGTCTACGTGCACAAACCAAACGCCATAACCAAGAGATGGAAAGACTACGGAAACTTGAGATCGGGGGGAAAATAAAATTCAAGCAATAACAGCTAGAAATAGAAGAAGCCAAGCTTCAAAAAATGGGTTAGAGTTGTACATACCCTGAATTTAGTGCTGAATTTAGTTTCTTTTTGTTTTTAATTAACTTTTTGTATTTATTGTTTTTTTATTTTCTTATGTAAATACATTTTATAGTTATTTTTAAATGAGCCCTGAATTTGTTTTCTTCTATTAGGCGTTAAAAGATTGCAGCTATTTCTTTCCGTACGCCAGCGTGTACGGATATACTGAATCGTTAGATGAATCAATTTCGTGAAACAAATTTTCTTCGTCTACGCTTAATGTCTCTGTTTCTAAGAATTCCGTTTGTTCTTTCAATTATGTTTCTACAGCGCTTATGTGCTATATTAAATCTAATTTCAGGAGATTTATCTTCAAATCTTCTGAAGGGGTTGAGAAGCCAAGGCTCTAAGGGATAATTGATTGATTTTGATTGTAAAGGTGTTTACCTAAAAGCCAGAAATTCCATTTACCACTCAAATATTGTTGTTCGATCCAAGCTCTTAATTCACTTACTTTCCAAATAAGTGCATCATGAGATGCTCCAGGTGGAGTTGCATCGATAAAAGTAATACGCATTTCATGGTCACAAACCTGAGAAATATGTATGGTGCTAAAGCTACGTTTTATAAAGAAAGGGGTTACTTACGAGTAAAACATTAAAACTATAAAATCCTTTTCTGTTATAAAAAACAATGTTTGTTGTCTGGAGGAGAATTTATGGACACGTGGGTCCCATCTATACATCCTAGGAATACCAAACTTCTTGTCTGTTCAGGTGTCATGTTCATTTTTATCCATAGTGGGACACAGCTTATCTTCGAATATTTTTAACGCCTCAGTTAACCAACATCATACTCCTTTTTGGTAGCCACCTTCCGCAAAAAAAAGCAAGCATGAACTCAGGAGGGATTGCGAACGATTTTTTCGATGGTATCACAGATTCTATTAAAACATCCAATTGATATTTAAAAACGGCATTATTGACTCTAAAACCACTGCTGGAATCTAATCAAAAAAGTCATAATGATTTTAAAATCATTTTGAAAAGTCGAATAAGCTTACATTGTTGGTGGTTATTCCAAAGGATTCGATTTATCCCTTATCCCTGTCTTTCTTGTTCCTCCATAATTAATACAATAAAACCAGATCTAAACATAATTACTTTTATTACTATTTTAATTTACAAAAAACAAACTGATTTCTGACAAATGACAGCAATGACAGCTGTTAAATTTTTCGAATTTAATTTCGAATTCAGTTCCCGAGAAGGAAAAAATTCGGGGGAACAAAAAGTTCTCTTGGAATTCATGATAGGGCTGAATATGATTCTTAAAAAATATTATAACGTTATCAACGTCAAATGCGCCAAAACTTTTTCTACAGTTAAATTTGTACATATGTAGGTGTACATTTTTCATTAATTCACTTATTGTTTGTTGGCAGGTCTTTCGAATAATCCTTGGTTCTTTAATGACGTTTTAAGCAACATATTACGCCTTCATCTGATTGTTGTAAGTTAGTTGTTGGCGTGATTTAAAGGCACCGCTGATGAACAAAGACGCCCAACCCAACAGTGATATTTACTGCCTTTTGTTTGTCAAGCAACATTCACAATGGACTCAGCATGGAAGGATGCTATTGAAGCCTACGCACCTTCTCATTTGCATATGAATTGGAAGGGGAATTTCACTTTTCATTGAGCAGTAGTTTCTGTCTGTTTCTCGAGGCCAAGTCACGCCAACACCCTTTCAGAATATGCAAGTGACGGGCCGCGACAGCCTTTAAGCCATTCAAATTCGAGTACGAAAAGCACAGTTTGCGTTCGTTCGTATAAAATTTTTCTTGCGAAAAACTCACGTGGTTGATGTACGCACATCTCATTAACAGTCCTTCGTACATTTCTGCGTAAGGCAGCCCATTTCATCATCTCACAAATAACGTGGACGTACCTTCTCAAATTTTGTCTCGACGAAAGTATAATAAAAAAGGAACAACATCATTTGCCTCTGGCATAAACCACATGCACATGTCGAATACAATTTCCCTGGCTGATTATGACTAGAAGCAAGGATATTTTATTTGTACGTAATTATCCAAGAAAGCTCGTAAATTAAAGTTTGTCTACAATTCCTTTTGTCATCGAGTGTTTATCTATTTGCAAAAGGTTAAAGTTGTCGTACCTAATATTTTACCCATGACCTTCACAAGTCAAAATAAGATGCGAGCATCATACGCACGTAAAAGCCTCCACACCTGTCTGTTCAGCAAGGAAGCTTATCTTAAACCACAAATTCACTGCCACGGGGAGTCCTTTTGCGGTGCCAGATGCATTTAAAACGTCGCGTCTTCTACGAATACGAAGATCTCATGTTGTGTTTGGTAAGGTAGATATTAACAAGATTTGGATGTCGCATTTTCATTTGAAAAGGGAGGGGGGCATATCTGCTATTTTAACGTTAAATTTAATATTGCTGCGAATAAATTTTTGATTTCTTTACCATTGTTTTAATGTTCTTTTATCCGGATATAATCTGCAGGTTGGAGACGCACACGAAAAGACCCGTACCACTGTAAAATATTTATCACTTCAGATATTTTTGCTGAAAAAAAAGATTTTTTTTTATGTGGGGACCCCCTGTATTTTTTAACGCTTTATTATTAAGGCGGCCACAGGATCGATAGTCTGTGAAAATTGCCTTCTATGTTTCGAAAGCTACTATACCGGATGGATGGATGGACGGATGGACGGATGGACGGAAGGACGGATGGACGGATGGACGGATGGACGGATGGACGGATGGACGGATGGACGGATGGACGGATGGACGGATGGACGGATGGACGGATGGACGGATGGACGGATGGACGGATGGACGGATGGACGGATGGACGGATGGACGGATGGGCGGATGGACGGATGGACGGATGGACGGATGGACGGATGGACGGATGGACGGATGGACGGATGGACGGATGGACGGATGGACGGATGGACGGATGGACGGATGGACGGATGGACGGATGGACGGATGGACGGATGGACGGATGGACGGATGGACGGATGGACGGATGGACGGATTGACGGATGGACGGATGGACGGATGGACGGATGGACGGATGGACGGATGGACGGATGGACGGATGGACGGATGGACAGATCGACGGATGGACAGATACGTTGACAACCTTTAAGTACGGAGCTTACGGTATATTGAGTTTGCTAGAGCAAACTACCATCGGCGGCAGCTAGCAGTTGGGATATGGCGCAAATGTTGTCGGAAAGCATTGCAACTGGCTTAGTCACTGGAGCAGTGTTTATGGAAAAAAAATCTTGATCAGTTTTGAAAATAAAAAAAAAGGTCGGGGATAAGCCGAAGCCCTGGGGCACTTCACCTTTTGTGTGCACAAGTGCGGTGGTTAAAGCGCCGAAAGTCCTGTATTTTGTGGAAGGTAAGCGGATACAGAAAATCCTTTCAAAATTTTGAATTTGTTTTGAAGTCGGCCGCCGAAAAGCTTTTTAGTATAGATGCGAATCCGGAAAAGGTTCCCGATTCTTTTTCACTTTACTTCTAACTTCTTAATATATAAAGAAGGTTGAGTATGATCACAAAATCTGATAGAAGCATCGTGATTTGTATGCTCCAGTAATTCTAAAGCAAACTGGACTTTCTAAGCACAGATGGGGTTTTCTGCTGCTAATAGATAATAAGGGGCGTTAAAATTATGTTTATTCAAAGTTCAATGCTTTTTCAAAGCAAGATCCGCTTTTAAGGCCTCTTGTTTTTCCTTGTTTCTTTTCTGTTGCTGAATTCGACAATTTTTTTTAAATTGGGTGTTATTGTAAGACCTTTACCTGTATTTTTGAGTGACTCTGTTGGAGGAATGCTTGAGCATAGCTACGATAAAACCGCATAGTCCCGCAGGTCTATGCGGTCGGAAAGATATTTTTGACAATTTAATATCTTGTTCCATTTTAATATTTAGGGAATGTGAACAATCGAGCGGGAAAGTACGTTATCAATCATAGATTCAAAGGTTCTCGACTCGATTCAAGTTCGGAAATTCCGGCTTATTGGATTGGATCTTATGCAGACTGGTTAGGTTGTATGTATTTGCAATGGATTCAAAAAAGATTCTTCAGGATTGTCATTTGAATTTTAAAATTGCAGACGGGAAAAACTCTGGCAAATTCGTAATTCCATAAGCGAACTGCGGAGTCAATTTTTGGAATGTTGACAGACGTTTTTTTCCAATTTTCTGTTTCAATTTTTGCGTTGGAATGTTATCAATTTGATGATGATGATTTTCTAGGCCACAAGTATGAAAGCCAAACAAAATACAAGGAAAACAGTTCTGAATTGAAATGAGCACAAATGGTTTGGTATATCATCGAAATAAAATTGCGAAGAATTTGCATTTAATTCGAATATCGAAAATAAATTTCAGGCTCTTCTACAGGAAAAAGTGCATACTCTTTTGAACATCAATACAAGTATTTATCGTGCCAAAAAAACTACGAAGCTTTCTTTTTAAACAGAAAAAAAACAATTCCAACTATCACTCTGTTTCGAAAATAAGAAAAAGTCGTGGATCTTGGTAACAAATCATTCAGCTCAAAAAAATAATCCATCACATTTTTAGAGCTCTTCACAAAGTCAAAATCAGAATTTTAGTTCCGAATCACATGATCTAGAACCGTATCGGAGAAAACCAATTACAATGATTAACGATTCTCATTTCATTTCTCTTCAACGCCAAGGCTGAACTAAGCTGTAAATCAAGTCAGTACCACAAAAACGATATTAAAAAAAATAAACAAAAAAAAAATCCCACTTCGAAAACTACCATTTGTTAAAAACTATTTGAATATTTCGAATTCCAAAGAAGCTTTCTTTGACATTAACGATGGGGAATATAGTATTAATAGCGTGACTATTACTTTCACTGCCAATTTAAAGTCTTGTTAATTTTTTTTTTAGACTCTTTGAGATCTCATTCTGTGGCCTATGCAAAAATTTCATTATTTTAAATTAATTTTTAGTTCAATCGATTGTCTGTGGAGCATTCAATTTATTTAAGAATTCTAAATGCAAGCCATCCATTTGATAAATTGGAAATCCACCTGCTTACGGGTCTGAATTTTTGGAACCTCTGACGCAAAAACCCAATTTTACGGTTTCTGAATTTCAAATTCAACATTTGCATAAAGTAAATCAATACAATTGCCCATAATTTGAATCATATATTGTGTGTGTGTGTTTTTTTTTCGCACACATGTTGCCATTTTTAGATACACAGGAAAACAATAAAAACAAAATTGTTTCATTTTTTGATCTCTGCCTGAAGATTCACGAATTCGCACGAATTTCGCCCCGCACGAAAACAACAATAGAAGGAGGCCTTTTTTTGGAAACGCCACTGGTCATATGACATTTCATGCTCTTGTCTCACATTAATTTTTCGGTGATGAATATTTTAAGGGAACCCTTTCACTAATGCCCTGCTATCCGTCCGTGCGGGCGTCCGTTTATTACAGGACTGCTTCGTCTAAAACGTAATAGGTAATTACTTGTAAGTTTCACAGAATGTGTACTACATTAGAAAATATACTAAAAATATTATAAAATCAAAAATTGAGAAGGGTCTTTCTCTTCTCCGTTATTATGTTACCTGCTAATGAAAATGCTCGTTCTGCTGCTGCACTGATAGCAGAAATTGAATGGAATTTGCAGTGCCACTTTTGATAAGCGAGGGTAGTTTTTCGCATTGATCCTCCACCATTCAATCAAATCAAAATCTTCAGTTATTTTTACTTGCTCTCTTCTATATTTGTCTACTTCTTCTTGAGGAGTTTCTGGGGTGGCCTGTTCAGATTCTCTTAATAAATCCGAGAAAAGAATTGAATATCTTCTTTGGGTGATGACATAGAATTAGATTGGTTGTTTACAGATTCAGATGGAGTGAATACATTTTGCGTAACGGATACAAATGAATGTGTGGCAGGACTTGCTGTATCAGAAGTTATTGGTGAAGAAGCAATATCGGGTAGATTAACTGAAATAATTGGCTGTGAAGTGGACGCTGTTGGAGCATATTCTAATTTGTGAATAAGAGAAATGCAAAAGCTTTTAATATCGTTGAGGTCGTTTGGTTGCAAACTTGCAGCTGGTGGATACAAAAAGAATGCAGTCTTATGCCATAAACTCAAATTCTTTAACCAAATGTCATCAATATTCCGAATAATTTTTTCCTTCAAAACCGAAATGACAGTTATGTCTGCATTGTTAGGTGCACAAAGAATTTTAATTTTATGGATTGAAGGTAAAACGAAACACAAAGATGGAGAGCTGCAAAGTTGCATTTTCTTAAAAATGATTTCAAAGTCCTTACATATTTCAACCAGAATTTTAAGTTTGAAATATTTATATGCAGTAGCCGTTGGCCTCCCTCGTTCTCAGTTTGTACTTCATTGATATCGAACAAATTATCCACGATCGATTTGATCATTGTGTTATTAGAATTCCATCGTGAGTGGCATTGGTTCATCAGAGAAGTTCGTAACCTATGCTGCAAATTTGCTTTTTTGAAGTACTTCACGATT
This sequence comes from Orthonevra nobilis, assembly GCA_963555765.1. Classification (NCBI taxonomy): domain Eukaryota; kingdom Metazoa; phylum Arthropoda; class Insecta; order Diptera; family Syrphidae; genus Orthonevra; species Orthonevra nobilis. Next base: position 104,662,741 of record OY743224.1, on the reverse strand, counting down.
TTTTTGCACGAATCTAATATTTCCGTGAGCTCTGTTGTTTCGTCAAATGACTTGTCTCAGACATTTGCTAGCAAATGGCTACTGCAGTTCAAGCGCGTGTTGTGTTCCAAAGCTTTAACAATATTTGCTCCTCTGTCTGTTATAAATTTTATTGCTTCAATATTTTGGACACCAAACTCACTAAACAAAGTCTTCAACTTTCTTAAAATATTATCACCAGTTGACCTCTCAAAATCCATTGATTTCATTCCCAAAACGATATCAAATAATTTAAAGCCTTTCTCATAGTGCAATGTAACGCCTAAAAAGTTTCGGTTCATATAATTATCCGACCACATATCAATTGTAGCAGTTGCACCACCGCTATTCACAATTTCTTTTATTTCGCTACTGAATTGTTTTTTTTTTCGTCTGCTGATTTCTGCACCTTTCGCGAAATTTTTGTGGAATCAGGAAGTAAATCATTAACGTCTACAACTTCTCCATAGGTTGCACCTATTTGAATAAAAAACATCACTAGCTTTACGAAGCCCGAACCAGCGATAGCCGAAAATGGCCTGCAATCTTCAGTAACCCAAGCTGTACTCATGTCTATGGCCTCCTTTTTGTCACCTGCTGCCACAGTTTTTAAAACATGTGGTTGCTTAAGAGCTTGGCAACACTTATGCCGATTAAGGTTTGATGTTTGATGTCCGAAGTACTTAAGTAACTTACGGCAGTTGCGGCAATATACCAATCCTTCCAATAGGGTTTCGTCTTCTTTTAAAATTTCGGACAGTACATTCCAAATAAAACTTCTACCTTTGCGTCGTTGTGACAAGGTGTAAAGGCCACTAGCAATCCGACATTTTAGCAAATATACTGATAAAATTCTTATTTTGTTAGTACTACTGAATGAATTTTAAATTTTGCTTCTCACGTCTTTTCGCATCAAACGCACAATACCAAGTAGGAATTTTAAATACTTTACCAAACTCATTCCAGACAGACGACGTTATCTATATCCCTTTGTTTTCCTTTTCAGTGAAACTGATTTTGTTTGCGGTGCCGCACACACTTGTATCGCTTTCCTTGCGATGGAATTTAAAGGCACAAATATATGACCATGTGCATTTCTCTGGAATTAAATTGCGGTGTATGCGGTGTTTTTGTTTACATAAGCTATCACACATAATAACGCTTACCAAAATTCAATATGAACATGCGGTAGTACAGGATGCAATGACTCAAAAACATACCATTCGAGTTTAAAAGAGAAACATACCCAATTGACTTAATTCTAAAATGTATGGTAAACAAAACGATCGCTTGTTTGCGGAGAGCGTACACACTTGCACTCTTTTTTTTTGTAAGTAGATTTTAAGTCGTAATATTATGATCGCATGCCAATCTCTGATAGGTAGAAATGTCAAGTTAAAATTAACATTTTATTTATTTATTTTTTTGTTTTATTTATTATTTCTTCTATTAATAATAAATCTGCTAGAAATAATAGTGACATTTATATTTTTTTTTTTATATGAAAAATAGAGGTAATGCCACTTCATATCTATTTAAACTAGTTCTTAAATTAAATAGAGAAATGGTTGGACCGACCCTTAGAAATTGACTTAACATATTTTAAATTCAAGTTTTTTAAAAATTTAAAACAGAAGAGTGAGAAAATAAAAAATAGACAGTTCAAAGTAAAACGTAAAAGAGAGCTTCAACGCCTCGAGTATCAAGGCAATTTTTGACTTGCTTTATAAACGCATGATGATGTGTGAGTGCTCTTATAGAATCCAGAAGTCTGTTAAATAAACTACATGAAACCACATTATAAAAATTACGGAACGCGCTTGTACGAAAAGCGGGTACAGATACATGGTTTAAGGAATTGCCACGTAAAACATAACTACTGACTTCATATAGAAAATTTTCAACACTTTGTAGCAGAACAAGTGTCGTCGAACTGGAAGAATCTTCAAATCTTTGAATAATGGAAAACTAGGACGTAAACGAGGCTTACGGCAAATTCTTTTTATAATGTGTTTTTGAAGCGACAATAGTGGTTGAATTTTATTCCAAAAGGTGATACCATATTCCAATCTAGAATAAAAAAACTCCATAATAAATCTTTAACAAAAGCTGTGTAGAGCAAATATTGCCTGGAAAATAAAAGTTCCTGAGTATACCACGAAAATAGTTTTTTTTTAAATTACTCGTATGGCTATTAAAGCTCATCCTCGAGTCAATGACAAGTCCCAGATACTTTAATTCGCTAACATTATCAATTTGAAAACAATTTTCGCTACAGCTGAGACAGCTATTAACAGTACAAGAGAGCAAACTTGTATTGCAAGTGCTAGGTCTCTAGGTTAAACCTTGGGCAGTATGTTCCTTGAAAGTAAACCTCTGCATTAAAACTGTTTTGGGCTACTAAATTGAAAAACATAACTTTAGTTTTTGAGCTTATAACTAAATTATGCTCAGCAAACCAGAGTCTTAATAAATTAAGATCAGCATTGATGTTCGAAATAAGATTTAAAACACTGCTGCACCATAGGCAAAACCAATATCATCTGCAAATGCTGTAAGTAATCCTTCGAACGGTAAAATGAACAAGGAATTGATGTAAATTAAGAATAGTATTGGTCCCAAAACTAAACCTTGAGGTACTCCAATGTTGAGAAACTTTACATCGCTTCTTATGCCATCAATTTTTACTTTTTGTGATCGATTCCCCAGGTAGGACCTAAACCACTTGAAAATAAACCCTCGAAAGCCAACGTTTTCCAAGTTCCTAAGCAGTATGTCATAATTTACCGTGTCAAATGCTTTTGTTATATCGACGAATAATCCAGCTGTACACTTCTTTTCATCAAGATTGTCATAAAGTCTGTGTCTGTGAGCAAAAATGTAGAAGAGCAGCCTCTGTTGATCTAACTTTCTGGAAACCGAATTGTACAGGACTTAAAAAATGTGTCTTTTTCAAAAAATTCACCATCCTTGTTTTTATAACTTTCAAAATATCTTGCTGATTGAAGGTAGAAGTGAGATAGGCCTATAATTACCTAATTCATTTACTGAACCTTTCTTATAAAGAGGCAAAATGTCGGCACATTTCAGTTTATCAAGAAATACTCCAGAAAAAATGCTGTTATTGAAGATATGTGCCCATACATCAATTAAAAAACATGAAATATTTTTTAGCACTAGATTAGATAAGCCATCAAACCCAAAAGAATTAGAATTCTTCAAAGTGCCAACTGTTTTTATGAGTTCTAATCCAGTTATTGGCTCAAATGAAAAACTGAATCCCTGCACCGGCTCAACAGGATAACACAGAGGATTTGGATGAATGGGAATCGGTTGAATGTTCCCAGAAACCGTAGAAAATAATGGTTGAAAGCTTTAGAAATTCCCAGCTTATCGGAAATCTCACCATCGCTTGACAGGACAACACAAGGTCTCTTCACGGCTGATGTTTTATTGAGAAAATTATTGACCAACTGCCATTCACCTCTAATGTTACCATTAACAGAGCTGTAGTGACTTTTTCGGCACAAAGGAATTTCGTTTTTTATTTCTACACATATTTTTTTTAAATTTTTGGTTTAAATATATATAGTATTGCATGGGTTTTTCCGACACTTTGTTCTTAGTTTGTTTTTTATCTTGATTTTTTTTAAACAGGTTACTGGATATCGTTGGCTTTAAATGCTTTTTCGATTTCGCTGGTTTAAATTTGAAGGTACAGCTGGAAATATGTCTACCTAGAGCCTTAATAAAAAGATCGTAAGATTTTGTAACATCACTTGCAGCAAATACATTTTTCCAAAATTCAAATGACAACTTAGTTTTGAGCTTTCAGAAATCTATTTTATTTATGAAGTTAGGGGAACTAGAATCATTAAAAATCCACCATCAAACCCGTAATACAATGATCGGTGATCTTCAAATCGAAAACACATTTCTCACATGAACTAGGGGAAGAAGTCGAAACACGGCCAAATATATGATCTATGCACTTGCCCGATTTGGTTCCGGTTTTTTTTATTTATAAAAGAGATGAGAAGCTACTAAAGACAAATTAATAGACACAACCTCGCTAGTCTCTAAAATGTTAAAATTTAAATCTAAAAGAGTTTGTTCAAACAATATGATTTGTTAGTAAATACTTCTTCACAATTTGAATTTTTTAGATCGTAGGTAGAAAAATTATCGTAAATATCATTGGAATATCAAATACTTATGACTGCGGTCCATTTAAGCTGTTAAAAAACAACCAAGCTTTTACCGCATATTTTTATACTCGCAAGGGAATCAAGCACAAAAAAACAAACAAGAAGCGAGCAAACTCCTCAACACTCGATTTCCTTAATGGACGAACCAACCGACTCGTGCTTTTTTTAAATATCACATCTGCTTGAGTAGAATTTTAACGTTGGCTTAAAGGAAAATCGAAATGAGTACCTCCCAACCTGAATCTGAGCTTAATATATTTTCATCGTGATTGTAAAATTTTTAAACACCTATATTCAAATAATGAAAGAAAATATCTTTTTGCGTGGCATCTTTTTATGTATTGCCTTTACCTTGGTGCAAATAATTAACGCGCATTGTTATGGCAATTATTGTCCAGGATCCTTTTGCAAAGGATATACGAGTATAGCGCGTTGGCATCCGGATAGTCCGGCATAAAGGAGAATGGAAATCCATTTGCATTAAAATTAAGATGCAATAAAAAAAAAAAGTAAATCCAGTAGATGATTTTAAAAGCACGTTCCCTATGGAGGATGTTTTAAAGTTTAACGATTGCATATACATACCTAGAGTTGGAGCATTTTGCAATTTATTTCGCTACATTAAGGCAGGAAGAGGTTAAAAATGTGCAAAGTTTTACCCTTTTGATTAATAGTAAAATCATAGATCATTGTTTTGATTTGAGCACGTTTATGATTGCTTTAAATCAGAGTGATCCGAGAGGTTATTAAATTAATGGCAGTAAAGTCTATTAACATACTATATGCAGCATAAACTTTTATGAGTCAGCTTTGGGGAATGATTTTGAAATGTCCATATTGCCATTGAATTTCAAATGTAAGTACATGCATGTTCATTTTTATTACATTGTCTGTTGAGAATTGTTTCTATTTCCCACATTTTTTTTATGTTTTATTCAATATGAACTTGAACCATTTATGCATGTACTTGGTCAGTATATAAATAACACTAAGGTTCACATGAATAAAGGCAACAGTATTATTTAACTGAATAGAGAGTCAAAGTCACAGAATCGCTCAAGAGAACTCACTTATAAAAATTGCTTTATTGTACAAGAATGGCGGTTTTGTATATCTTAACTGCCCTCCTGATTTTTACTCTATAGTGAAATGAATTTATCACCACTTTTCATAAAAAAAGATTGCGATTTATTATTGATTTAAAAAGACACGTGTTATTGGATGCCAGTACATGTACTATTAATAGAATAGTCACGCCAGCAAAACTCACCTTTGACCAAAAATACGGAAGAATTAAGTGAGCGGGACATTGACACACGAAAATGTCGGCCTGTAAAGAGATCCTTGATGGAAATTACAGTATTCGTCGTCTTGTTGACGCTCAATTAATATTATTTTTATTTAGCCTTATTAAGGGACATACAACAAATTAATTAGTATGCACGTAGATTTATGTTTCTTGTTTATGTGATTGCCTTTACGCGCGTGTTTGTGTGTATTTTGGTAGAAGAACCATAACACTAGACAAATTAAGAACAATAGACGCCTACTGTAGAGCAACCAACTCAGGAAAGGAGTATATATATGAACAAGCTCGTTTGTCAGGAGTGATTTATGCTTGATGGATTAATTTCTTGGAATCATAACGAACTACAATTTATCTACTCCTGTGTTAGCAAGGATAGAAGAATTGTGTTGTGTTTTTTTTTTTTTTTTTGACAATATTGTCCAACTTGGTAAAGAAAATGTTGGCTTAAAACCTAATTTGCCTTGTAGGTGGGTCAACAAGCAAAACAATTATAAGAATACGGGTGCGGGCATAAAGCATGAGTGAAGAAATTGAACTGGAAATAAACATGAAAGGAGCCACATTAATTTTTGGCCAGGTGAAAAGTCGATTGCTGGATTGAGTGAGGATGTTATCGGGCAAATATAAGTGTTGTATATCGATTGATACTCTTTTCAAGGAAAAATGGAAACATAAATTGAATTTAGCGCATGATGTTTTTATGGGGACCCCCTTAATTTTTTTTATTATTTTTTGTTAAAGCGTTCACAGGAATACACATTCCGTGAAAGTTGCTTGTTAAGATTCAAAAGATTCAGACGGCGGAGCCTTATTAATAGTTTCGTGTGCACCCTTTCGGTACGGAACCCTAAAATTGTGTACATACGCATTATGCAAAGAATACTGGACACAGACCAAAATGGAGTGAAGGCAAAGCTTTAAGCTGTTAGAAAATTTCCGTATGTTTAAAGCTGAACTTCTTGCAGTTCACAAAGGCATTAAAATCTTCAACCAATGACGAGGTTGCAACAAACATACAAATGTAGATGATCAAGTTGCATTTCACTGTTCTCATGTTTGTTGTATCATTTTTGATTCAATAATGGTTTCGTGCATTGGGCTCCTTGGCATAAAGGAGTCTTACATACTCAATTTTACCAAGGGGCACAGTTCAATATGTATTCACTCTCACTGGCTAGGTAAACACAGAAATTGCAATGAACTCTGCTTTCATATACTATGTAAATCCCACAAATATCCCACATTAGTCGGTCATACTCTGGACACAAATTACTAGGAGAGTTAAATTTCAATTCACTGAAGGATGTTGTCAAACATTGCTCAACGGACCAAGCCATTTGGTTCTAAAGAAACCATCCACGTCTGATAGTTGTGGTTCCATTGGGGACCGAAAATGAGTAAAGTAAAGTAAAGTAATAGTATTTTTCCATCCTCTATTGTTTAAAAATAGCTCACAAATTTCATTCGACATGGAATCATGTAAGGATTTAAGGGACTTAAGGGAATTTTCATCCAAGGCTTCCGCGTTAGAAAAAGTATTGCCTCATCCCATTGATTCGCAGTGTACATTTAAAGAAGTTGCCTGCATTTTTTTTCATAAGGAATTCATGAAACAGATAAATTGTTTTATGGCTTATAAATTCCAAAATATTATATTATATATTTTTCATAAATACCTGTAAAATTTTACATTTTCTGAATTGAAGAATAAAGTCCACTTACCTGGAAAGAGAACAAATAAAAAGTGAACGAAAATTAGTAAATAGAAAACATTTTTGAAGAAATAAAAAATTTGTTATGATAAGAAAAGTAAAAAAATATAAAATAATATTATATTTAATATAAAAAAAAATAAAAATCATGGTTATATCCAGTGTCATCAGTTGTTAATTGTTTATTTCCACACTTAACGATTAACATGATAAACGAGAAAATAATAAAATTACATTTTTGTCAATGGCCACCTTGAAAATGACTCTCATTACATAAAATGTTGTAAAAATTATACTTAACTAGAATATTGCCTTGCGATATTTCACAAAATTTTATGATTTTCTATTCGAGAAGCAAAGGTGGTGGCTAAAAACTTCACATCAGATTATATTTTATAAGAGAAAAAATACTTACAAACTAAAACAAAAAAGAATAATAAAAAAACGTTTAAACCTAACTTAGCCTCAGTATAGGTTTTTTCCCAATCTAGCCACCAGTATTTATTTATATTTGACCTATTGTACTAATCCTCTAATCCTTGCAAACAATAATTCGCAAGATATCCCAACAAAAATCCAAATTCCAAAAAATGTGTCACTTTTTATTAACAAATCGACTTTAATCCCAAAGTGGCAAAAAGAGGTAGCTGAGTCTGTCAAATATTATTTAACAAATACTTCATTTCAATATTCCCATTCTTTTTAAAATAAACAAACATATTTAAAACTATCCAGGGACCCGCTCAAACACACACAAAATACATCAAAATAGGTCTAGGCGTTTAGGAGGAATTCGGCGGCATAAACACGTACAGAAAATGATGTAATATAACATTGATACATAAATTTACCGCTTACCGAAATAATAAATTTTAGTTTATTGAAATAATTACAGTTTTTGGTTTCCAATAAGTTCTTCACAAAGTCCTACAGTCTTGAAAACTATAAACAATCCACAGGCCCGTAAAAATATGCTTTATCTTGTATCCCAACCCCTATTTTCATCGATATTCCAGAAGTCGGAGTTGAATTCAAAGCAAATCCGATTGATTTCGGAACGACACATTATGACAACCACTTGCACTGCAAATCGAATTGGTTTTCAAAAATAAAGGGACCAAGTCCGGCGCAGGGTTCCATAACATAGCTTACTCCTTACTTAAATTGTTAAATTATAATTGAATTCACTATTTGTTTAACAAATTGCCATGGCACATTAATTGTAAAAGTACATAAAAACAAAAATAAATAATAAAAAAAATAATATGTAAATATATGCAGTGATTTTTAATTTTATTTTTGTTTTGGTCAAATAATCTTAATCCTTGAAATTCGAGAAAAAAATACGGCATTTCATTGGGACAGTTTTATGACTAACTTTCAGATTTAGTTTTTCTTTTATAAGTGGTGATCAAAATTGTGTGATAAGAAGCTGTTTAAAAAAATCTTTATACCGTTTATTCCGTTAGGAAAATTTCTGCCGATACTCGACATGATATAAGATATCTTGGCACATGAAAAACATCTTCAGCTTCAAAAGCATCAGCCCTAGTTCGCAGAGAAACAGGCAAAAAATAAGCAAGTGGATAGTTAAATGAGCCCTACATTCAGTCGGCTTCAGAGCTTCAGGGAGTCGAGTCCTGGACAAATGGCGATTGGAGTTGTGTCATATGGTCAAGCGAAATAAAAATAATTGGAAATAGTACAAATGGAAGACAACGGAATTGAAAGAGAAAATGAACATTTAATAAAATAATTTAACTCTACAAAATATGCATCGCAGCGGCCTGCACAAGACCTAAGTCTGATCTAGAATTAATGGTCACACTTAAAAAAGTCTTTGCTGATCAATTGTATCAGTAAAAGTGATCGAGGTCTAATATGATTTCTTATTCTAAAATACATAACGAAAGAGTTACTGATTTTTTTGTTTTCATAATGTCATTTAATTTTATGTTTTATGTTTATAAAATAAATAATCAACAATAAAATAAATGGTAATTTTGGTTTATATTTTTAAATAATACAAAAATTTCTTTTGTATTACAGTATTTGGACAGTTTTGCACCTAAGTGTAAATAGCGTCGATCTATCTATTTCAATATTGACATTGATTTTTGTTTTATTGCAAATTTATAGGTATATGGCCTTTAACTTATTGATGGCAAATTAGTCAAATTAGACGATTAAATCGAATTTGTTATCAAAATAATAAAATAACAAAATAACAAGGAAAGCTGGCAATTGTGTGTTGAGTTGATTATAGAAAGAAAAAAATGTGAGAAAAAAGAGATTTTTTAGTAACTCATAAATCTGCTTATTGATAAAAAAATATTTTAGCCACTTTTCTATTTGATTTTTTGTACGCTGGGTATTTAAGATAGTTTTGTATATTTTGCCAAGATTCATATTTATTTATGAATTTATATATTTACTTAAATTCGTCGATTATTATTTTTTGTTTGTATCCATAGTGTAGACCAAACTCACCGTTGGTGGAGACGCTTTTGTGTACCCGAGCTCCATCAAATTTTCAAGCAATCATGACATCGTGTTAAATGTGAAATAGGAGAAGCAAAAACCAAGTTTTACTCCAATCGCAGGAAAATATGGAGTAACCTACGTGAATTAATGATAGACAAACAAAACTTAAGCTGCTCAAATAAGGTCGATCGCAGTGAAATAAACAGCAAGTTCATATCGCTTCCTTATCCTATAGGCTCAGCAGATACATACTATATAGGCTCGAAAAAAAACCAAGAAGTATCGCTCTCCCAATAGATTCATGTTTTTGTGTCAAGATTGATTCCTTAATATTTCCACTCTACTGCGGCTCCACAGATTTGTATGTTGCTGTTCGGGCGGAGGCAAGGACTTCTTTTTCTGGTAAAAAAATGGCTTGCGTTTTAGTACCGTTCAGCTTAGCTTTCCAATTGTTGTAGTAGCATTCGATAATTTTCATCGCATCCTTTAAGTTTGTCTCAACGTTTTGTGGAAAGTTAACGAACTCAGAATCGGAAAGTCAGATGTGAATAGTAATCCAAAGGAACTGAATGACATTTGTCGGTTAAAGATCGCACTTCGGTCCTTTTTCCTTCCCAAGCCAATTCAATACAAATAATTTCTTGATATTTTATTTTTTAATTTCATTAATCTTTTAATTCTTTATTCAAAATTGTAAGGCATAAAAGTTAACTATTTTGAATTATAATTTTACTTCTATTCGTCATATTTCATTCTACTCTATATTTTATCCTGAATTGTATAAATTAATTTATATTATTTTGGTAAACAAGAATTTATTATAATAAATATTCATTATTTTTCACGGAAATAAAATCAAAAAGAAAACACTTTTCCGTAATTTTTTGCATGTGTTTTATGACTTTTATCGATAACCAACCTGATAATGTATGAAGCTCAAAACTATTGTAAGTACATTTAAAGTGTCAATTTCGGTTTAAAGTCTACTCTCCCTAAACGTCCCTATATCCGTTCAGTTTTCCTGTCATTTAGCCTTAATGGTCTTTTGTCGTCCGTTCTTGTTTTCTATTTAGACATTCAGTAGATACTGCCCGGTACAAGTGCAACTACATAAGTGTCATGTAAGTTACAACATTTTGTTGTACATCTCACGCAATGTGAATTAAGTACGAGCACCTTTATTAAAAAGTATCCGAGTACCAATGGACACTGGACTATATTCTTCCTGCAGGATGGCCACAACTTTGTACCCATGACATCTTTTGTGAGGAGAACATGAAAATGTGCTATGTCCTTTTTTTTTACACTTCCTTTAAACACTCGTGCATATAGCCTGAAACAACAAGCTGAAAAAGTCGACGACGACGACAGCAATGATGACGATGAATAGGATATAAGGATGTCTTTTTGCTTGTCATGAAAGAAAATCGAATGCGTGTGTGTTTGTCAGTTTCGTTACAGTAGGCAGGAGAACAAAGTTTTGCATAATTAAATTTTGTTTTGCTCAGGATGTGCACCAGCAACAGGAACATTATGTTCTAAAAAGTGCTTATTTCTATTTTAGAATTTTCTGGATTCAAAGGAAACTCTTTTTGAGCTCTCTGTACAAAATCCAAATAAAGGGCAAACGGAATTGACTTAGGAGTGTGCATATCTTTGTGCATGCCGACTTGACACAAAAGTTATCGTATAGTGCTGCAGCCTCACAACGGTGACAACGTAGAGAATCTTCCTTCTATGAACTGTGTTTTTTTAAGAATATTTATCGCCTGATATGATGGTGGTATGTGGTGTCATCGTGAGTCTTGAGATGTTATCCTTCTTGTAAAATGCAATACTGTCATGTGACTATGTTCAGGGACTGTGAAGCGTTTTTTCCAAGAAAATACATATAAAAATCGAGAATAAATTACTTTTTGAATTATGATCCATGACGCGCATGAATATAAGGTAGGTGTTGCACCCGTTCGTGTTCTGAATGCTTGAATCAGTGCCCTAAATGAATCAGGTGAAGATGGCGAAGATTTCTTGAGATTTATGTCATCATATGCATTCACAAAGAGTGCCCTTTTGACTTGACTCGAGATTTAGTCTTGAGTGAACTCTTCTTTCATATTATTTTATTGAAGCGAAATTTTGACTTGACAATTTTTGTTCTTAAATATATGAATGAAATGAAGGATCGATTTTCTGTCGGAACAAGGTAGAAATTTATGAAGTGGAGGCTCGCAGTCTTTTATGGAAATAGAAAATTTGAAAAGAAAAAATGCACATCAATCTGTTATATAAGCTTAAACATATTAACCTTCTTGCAATGTAGAAGAATTGAATATTCGTCATATAAAGTGAGTTCAAAGGTTAGATACTGACGCACTGTGGCTGCTGCAAAATAAATATACATAATGCAAAACTTTCTGACTCTCCGGATTAACACATTTGTTTGATTTGGAAACTTGTTCTTTAGATGTGATTAATTCGATAATTCTTTTTTCAATAATAGCGAGATATATTTTTTTTTAAATTCTAAAAATGTTGAATTTAAATATGTTTTGAATCACACTCTTTTGCGCACATACTTGAATACGTTTAAGTTGAAAAAATAAAACATTAAGAGTTCTTTGACCTAGACTCAGAGGGAATTTAGTTTGTATGTGCTCCCGAATATTTCCAACTTTTCGAATTTGATGGATTTTCGAGATTTGATTAGTTTCAAATGAAATATCAGGTTGGCAACCAAGAAATTGCAATCAGCATCATAATTCCACGTTCATAAAACTTCTGGTGATTATCAGCAAAAAACTGAACCAGGCAAAGATCGAAATAAAAAGTTATCAGATGGTGGAAGTTTTTTTTTTTTTGTCATTTTAAAGCATTTTCATTCAATTAATTCAACTTCCTTATATGCTAGACAAAAACGCTTAAAGCTAGCTTAATTAACTTAACTATGTATATACTAACTTACTGGCCCTATACGGGCGCTCTAAGCTAAAATTAACAATTAAACCTATGTCTTTCGACTTATAAATTATTACTATATTTAAATTTAAATAACTTATAATAAAACTAAGAAAAAAAAATAGGTTACTTTTAAGAAAAACTAAGTATCTGGGTATTTATGTCTTTTACTGAAATTAGACTTAAATACTAAACTACAAACTAATCTTAAGCTAAAAATCTTTAACTAACCTAACAATAACATTAAAAACTACTTATACTAAATAAAACATAAATAATCCGGCCAAGGCTGACAGTACATGCTAAATTTGCCATAAGGGCACCCAAGACATAAAACAACGACGAAGTTCATACTCCGCCCAGCCACCAATAGTGTCGATATTGCCTTACGACATCAGCTCTGTGGCGGTCTGATACCGCCCTACTAAACCTGAGGATCTCCGGTGAGCCACTTGCGACGTCTTGTTTGTAGGTGACTCGTCCGTCCACAGCTTTTCGACCAACGTGGAAGATTAACTGTACCGCTAATCTAACATGGACCAGACCCTTCCTATCGAGATAGGAGAAAAGCTTCGGGGGGAATAAAGCCGTTAAGGCGCACTGTCTCGTGGTGCATATCATTGGGGTAAAAAGCCCCGGAGATCAAGTTGTTGGTCGAAGTCATTGCTCTTGCATTGTGACTTCGAATAAGTTTAATCAGAAAGTTGTCCACTCTGATCAGGTTGGCCCCGTTGTACAGGACCTCATTACTATAGAATTTTTTGTACTCAGACTCTGGAGTTCTATATAAATGGAGAAAAGCCCTAAGACATCGTCTCTCAAAAACCCGTATCTTTTCCATTAAGCTTGTTCCCACGTTAAACCAAACGGGACAGCCATAGGCAAGGACAGGCCGAATAAGGGCCGTGCAGCAGTTCACCTTTACCTTGGCAACGAGTTGACTGCTGTGAAACAGCCCCTTTGTCAAGGCAAAGGCCGCTTTGGCTCTGGCCAAATCAGCATCTATATGTTTGTTAAAATATAGATATTGATCTAGCCAGATCCCAAGGTATCTGACAACACTTCGATTTGCTAATGGCTGTCCGTTTTGTCCAACAATAGAGAACATTCGCCACTTCTTTCTAGTATTTCTAGAAGCCCCAGACAACGGAGTCCTGAAAAGAATGGTCTCGCACTTTTGAAAATTGATTTTCAACTTCCAATCATCGCAATATCCTTGAACCTTTTCGAAGTCACGTTGCAAAAGACTTACAATGACCTTGGTCTTCGGACTTGACCTGTACGCGATCAAGTCATCTGCGTACGCTATGGATTGACGGAGAGATCTTACAAGATCGCTTGTGAAGATCGTAAATGATATCGGCGAAATTACTACACCCTGTTGTAGACCGTTTTTAATTTCAAAAGTTCCAGCAGACGTTACACTGCCATTTTTCACAATAAACTGTGTGCTGGTGAGCATATCTAAGATTATGAACAGCAGCGGTTTGCTTATGCCGAGCTGATCAAGCTTGAAAAAGAGCCCCTGCAACCATACAGTGTCAAAGGTCTTCTCCAAGTCAATCAACAAGGCACCCATGCATTGTTTCTTACCTATGTTCCATTGGATATCCGATACCAGTTTAGACGCGGCATGTATGCAATCATGCCCCGCTCTGAAACCGAATTGGTTATCCGGAATTATATTTTTGTCCTCAACCCACTCGGTCAGGGCTCTATTGATCACTTTTTCAAACACTTTGCTGATGTTAGGAAGGAGACTTAACGACCGGAGATTTGCCGGATTGGATGTGTCTTTGCTGCGTTTAAGAATTGGTTGCACCACCGCTGTCTTCCAATGAGCTGGATAATGTGCATTATTCAGCAAATTGTTAAACAGGGTAGTGTAAATGTTTACCGCTTCTAAAGGAAGGTGTTTAAGAACAATGTTTGGTATTTCGTCGTTTCCCACAGATTTCTTACTTCTCAGCGAACCGAAAATGACCAGATGGTGGATAGCCAGGACTATATGGTGGACGTGACAAAACATCCCAACCAAGCTCCAATAATTTTTGCCGAGTGACCAAAGATGTGTGTGGTCTTGCATTGACATGATGGAATACAACACCTTTTTGATTTGTCAATTCGGGCCGTTTTTCTTCAAGTGCATTGTTCAATTTTGTAAGTTGTTCAAAGTTGACAATTCCTTCGTTTTTGAGTGAAAAATCAACAGAACGAAATTTGGCAAACCAATTTGGACACTGCCGTTCCTTTAGAGCTTCGTCACCATAAATAGCACATAACTTTTTGTGAGCTTGCGATGCGTTTTTTCCTTTCCGGAAATTAAAAGCAAAACACGTCATGTTTTCGTTTTGATTTTCCATTTTTCAACAGACGCCAAACAAAAACTACACAACCGATCCAAAAAATTTTTTTTACTATTTTTTGACAGTTGAAGTACCAACCATCAAATAACAAAATGTGTTTGACATTTTGATTACGTCAGCAAACCTAAAAATTCAAGTTAAGCCATCTATGAGTGAAATCCGCAATTACTACGTTTCCAGCCCAATATTTAAAAAAAATCTTTTCTTGTTTTCAAGAATAGAATTGGGAAAGAAGCTTATAAATATTTATGTTTGTAAAATAAGTGGGGTTTTTTCAGTCGCAAATGTGGATGGAATCGAAGAAAAAGAAAAAAGAAAGAAAGCAGTCAATAGATCGATATATAATTTCATCAAAACGAATAAGGATTGCCTTACAAAGTTTTTGAATATTTCCGTCGGATGAAATAAGAATTTCACCAAATTTGAGGTTAAAAAGCAAGTTTGTTTAAAAAACGGGTATGAACATCATGAGCGGCGAAAATGATGGTTTCGATATAGATAGATAGATATATTTATATTTTATTTGGTATCACAAAACAAGTAGGTTTGTTACCGCACATTTTACATTCAGAGACATGATAATTTATATATTATCTTTCTACTGAAATATTAATTTTATTTTATAAAGAAAAGCGATTTATTATATTACATAACATTTGAATTATGAAGAAACAAAACCAAAAAATCTCAAATAGTGGTTTAGCTTTAAACAAAAACAAAAAAACGACTAAATTGTAGTCAATAAGTAAGGAAATATTTTTAAACTAAAGATTAATGAATAAATAAATGAAAAATAAATAAATAAATTAATTAATAATAAAATAAATAAATAACTTATAAGTGGGTAAATTAATAAATATATAAAGTTATAATTTTGTAAATAACTATGTAAATAAATAACAACTTTAAGGTAATTAAACTAAAATATCACTGAAGAAAAAGATGTTATGAAACATGACAATTATAAAGCAGAATAGCTTGGAATATGACTTTGTGGATAATGATCTTGTTATCATTTGACAGTTTCGATTTTCTATTTATGAAGGGGTTTAGCATTTTAGTAGCGATACTAATTTTATTCAATATTTTTGAGATATGATCACTTCAAGTTAACCTTTTATCTCGGTGTATGCCTAAGTATTTAATGTTTTTTTCCCACCTTAGCTCGGCACCATTATTTCTGAGTTTTTTATTGGGAATATAACAAGGGTTCTTTTTTCGTGTGAATTTATTTGGATGAACCTTAATTCTCCCCTTGTTTTAATATTCAAAAAGCATCTCTATCGCATTATTAAGTTTTCTTTCAAGATTATATGTTATAAAGGGCTGGGCTTATAATTACTCCCTGTGGTGCATCTGAGATTGGACTGGAGATACTATTGTTCACGAAGACTTGAAAACTGCGATTTGACAGAAAACTTTGGACAATTTTACATAGATGTATTGGAAAATACAGGTTTATCACTTTATAAATAAGAATTATGTGTTCAGATTGTTTACAGTCCGAGATAAAACTCGGATAAAAATGCGTGGGCATAAGTCAATTCGCAACAAATGCGTTGCAGAAAAAATATTTTCGTAGCGCAGTTTAATGATGGATGCTTGGAATAAGGCCAGTGTGCGGTGTTACGGAACCCTTCGTGTGCGTGCCCGACACGCCTTTTTTCAAACAACTGAAACATGGGTAAAAACATCCAAGCTTTCAAAAAACTCTTTTCTTTCTTGCTATCTTAAAAGGGACTGAACTAAACACTTAACACATTGAAAGGTTCCTTCAGACGTATGTTGCTCGGCGTTTATGGGATAAGGTATTGTCTTTATGTTCTGTCTTCTGTTCTAAGTATTGAAGTTAAGTTAAAATTTAATGATCAGTTGCACTTTAACCAATTTACATTGCGCGGGCGTTAAGTTAGTATCTGTTTCTCATTCTCTTCCTCTCTAGCCGCATCACCTGGATTTATCAACATCCCTGTTACAGCAATTCCATTCCCGCCTTAATATCTGATTGCACATTTATCTTACTGGCTTGGGTAGTTTTACTAGATTCTTACGTTTTGCGTATATAAATGAACTCACCGTGATCCCTTTTAGGCGAGAGTGTATGGCTGGGTTTCGTCCATGCTTGTGTCAAATCCTTTGGAAAAATATTCCCTGCATTACGTCTTCATGTTATAACATCCTTCTTCCATGTCCACACTCCCACTTGTGCTTCTCCATGCAATACCCTGCTTTAGAGTATGTGTGACGTGAATTTTGGTGCGTTTTCTTACGAGTATTTTCTTCTTCATCATTTTCCATCCTCCAAAGATGGTTTTATCGTTTAATTTTATGAATCCTTAAAAGTCGTGCCATGCACGTGTGCATGTGTTTGTGTGTGATATCATGGCACCCCCACATGGAGCTCTTATGATGATGATGGATGCATAAAGTTCTTTAAATTATGGTTATTTTTGATTTTTTATTCGAATAAAATGTTAATGGCGGCTGCCACTGAATGTAAATCTATGTACATACGCTTGTGTACCCAGATGTACATATAGTACATCTAACATACAAATGCACATATGTATGTGTACAAGCCCATGTGCTTCGACATAATAATGACATTTTGAAGGATTCTATCCGCGACACTTGGGATGAAGAAATATTATTATTTTTTTTTTTAAGCTGAATGTGTATCTTTGAAAGGATGTTGTACATTTCGTAGGAGGTTTGAGTGCGTGTGAGCACGAACTTCGAGAATATCTGGGCAAGCAGAAAGAAGATCGAAAAACGTCAAGGTGACTAAGGTTATATGCGGCACGTGAGTTATTACGAATATGAATGACTTGAAATGTTTATAGGCTTGTATTTATTTTTTTTATTTCAATCCTTTTACTCAAATCTGTGGGGCACTTCTGGGGCTTAGGAAGGGTTTAAACATTATCAAATATAAAATGTGTCCTCTTGATAATTAAGAGTGAATAAAAAGGAAGCCCTTTGATGTTTTATGTTCTCAAATATTTCTGAATAAAATGCCGAACGAATCACTTCAGTTTTTAGGACGAGAAAACAACAAGCTCTTGGAAGATTTATGTTTTTTCGCTTCTAGTGTTACTCCAGAGAATGTTGCTTTCGAAGAATATGTTCGGTCCGCTCAACAACAGACAAATTCCAAGCAAGGCTAAAATTAGGGTTTAAGTCAACGCTTAAATCGCTTTTTAAACCAAACCACGATTCATGAATTAATGCTGCTTTGCTTTGGATTCCGGGCATTTAGTCCCGTAGGCACAAGGACTTTGACCGCCCACTCGCAAATCAACTGTCAATAAGAGGATCATAGTTTTCAGATCAATTGTCAAACTGGTCCCGCTGTGGAAGACAAAAGTTTGTACAAATTTCAATTTTAGAGTTGTGCAGAGGATCAAAAGTCATTGCTTACCGTATGACTGACCTTCCTCTTCAAGACGATCAAAGGAATGGGTCTGTCGGCAACTTCATTCAGAATTTAAGCCAGTAGATAACACACAATGGGTTGCTTTCTATAATGGGTGCTAGAAATATATGAACTATCATATTTGCCTAGGCACATTGTG
Source organism: Orthonevra nobilis (assembly GCA_963555765.1). Classification (NCBI taxonomy): domain Eukaryota; kingdom Metazoa; phylum Arthropoda; class Insecta; order Diptera; family Syrphidae; genus Orthonevra; species Orthonevra nobilis. The sequence continues at coordinate 104,644,114 of OY743224.1, read as the reverse complement.
GGATCTTGGGGTACAAAAGCCAAACAGAAATAGTGAAATTTTTAATCCCGAATTTTAGGTAAGTTGCTGAAGTGACCAATTCTTTGAATAAATTAAGTGACGGATTACAGACGATGTTGACTGATTTGTATGGTTCCGGACCCAAAGGATGCCAACGGAACTCTATTACTAAGGCTTCGCTTTCCGTCCGTCTGTTACAGGGCTTTATATTCTGAACCGTAAGAGGTAGACATTTGTAATTTTCACAGTATTTTAACTTCCATGGCAGCGATTATAGTAATAAAAAAATTGGAATCACCATACAAATAAACTTATATTTTTTATCGCTCAAGTTTGAAGCAAGAAGTAGGCTCTGAGAAATTGAAAACCAATTTGAAAAGCGCAAATCACATATACTATATGTATGTAGTTAACTGCATGGTGGCACAGAACCCTGCACGTGTATGTCCAACTCGCACTCTACGGATTTAATTTCATAACGTATTGACATCCACTTAGATACGGTTAAACTAAACATTAAAAACAACTACGCCCAGCTGACTTATAGTATAATGTCTGGGTAAATGAGCCAACCTGTATTATCAAAAGGCAAATCTGCTCCTACTCAACAAACGAGGAACCAGGAAACTACTCAACCTGAGTCATATCTTTTTAATTATTCTTGTTTCTGTCCTCATGGTACTCTGTTTTATTGGCATACATGTAAAAAGGCAAGGAGTGTAGTATAACGAATTCGACAGAAGCTCGCACTCAGAGGAAGAAGAGGATACCGTCAAACAACTCCTCGTTGAATCCTTTCGAAACGAGTGGACTTTCCTTTCGAGTACGTGGACTTTGGCGCAAATTCCCATACATGAGACTTATACTCCAGCACACATCGTATGTACGCCTTAAACATGCCTGCCGAATCATTCTCGAGTCATTTACACATACGAAAACATCTCGGATGGCAATCTTTTTCATTTTAGAAATGCAAATTTCATTCCTGGGAACGGGGCAGCATTGGATATTGGAAGAATTAAATACAAACTACTCATTACACAGAAATCACTTTGAGGAGCTGATTCAGTCAGAAGTTGACCACACTCGTTCCATTTAAACAGCTGAAGAGCTGCCATGTTTTTTTCGAAACAAATGATAAAAAATCATTGATGACAGTTAACAATAGTCTGGAGTAAAACTGAAGCCTGAGGTCCATCAGCATCAGTTGGATATCAGACCTGAAGTCATCCAGGCACATTTGTATTGAATAGCTTTCGTTTGTCAATCAATGTCTCTTTAGAGTACATTCAAAATCAATATTATACATTGATTCGAAAACTTAATAAAAGAATAGAGGGAATAAATAAATACATTTTTAAATTTGGATATAGATAGATAGTTGAGTTTATTTCGTTTCAAATGACATGTTGCCGCACAGTTTACAATTTTTTGACAAAGATAAATATAAGTTTTGGACATATTTGCTGAATATTCAAAGTTAACATAGATTTAGTTTTGGGAGAAATACGAAAAGAAAACCCAACATAAGAAAAAAAAAATAAATAAATAACTATATTAATAAGTAAATATATATAAAAACAAATTGATGAAGATAAAATCCGCAAAATGGAAACTGAGAATGGAATAATGTCTGATCCAGTAGAGATTGCCAATCACCTTAATGAATTCTTTGTATCTGTTGCATCTCAATCGAAACCACATCCTCCAAAATACGATTGTAATTGTGATTTACTACATATGCAGATTTGGCTGAAGACGCATCTCAAAGCAACAGTTTTGTTTTTAAACCTTTTACGCCATATGAAATTCACAAGTGTATAATGGCTCTTGACAATAAAAAGTCCAGGACCTCCGATAATATTACCAACTGTCTTCTGAAACGTATTTCACTGTTCATTGTCGATGTGTTATGTATTTTATTTAATTTTAGTGTTTATTGTGGTATATTTCCTACGGCTTTAAAAAATGCTGAAATCTTTCCTCGTAATCGAAATTCCGTGACGCAATATAGACCTATTTCTATACTTCCGACGTTTTGCCAAATATTCGAAAAACTTATGAAAGTACGTATAGTATCATTTTTAAATAAAAATAATTTTTTTGCTAATGAAAAATTTGGTTTTCGAGAGAGGATATCGACTAAAGATGCCGTACTTAAATTATGTGGTGAAATCTGTGATAGTTTTAGTAAAAATAACACCAGCATAGTTTTGTTTATAGATATGACGAAAGCATTTGATATGGTCAAACATGATATACTCTTAGATAAATTGTATCAGGCAGGACTTAGAGGCATTCTGTATAATTGGTTTTCTTCTTGTCGGATAGAAGTCAGAGAGTGAAACTTGATGGAATCTTCAGTAAGGAGTTAAAGATGACTATTGGCGTTCCTCAGGGATCTGTACTGGGACCAATTTTATTCTTGATCTATATTCATTCTCTTTTTAAACAAAACTTTAATGGCCATATAACAGCTTATGCTGATGATATATGTAGCTTTAACATATTCAAATAACAACTTGTTTGAGTTAATAGTTAAGCTTCATATGGATTTAAATATACTCAGAAAATGGTTCCCTAAACACGAGTTGCTCATCAGCGAAAAAACAAAAATGATGATTTGCGGTTTAAAATGTGTTTGTTCAGTTGATTGTGATGTTTCCTTTCATGCCAGTTCTTTTTAAAAATTGTCCTTATCTGCTCATAAGTGTGACAAGAAAAACTTTTATGAGGATTCAGTGTGTAGTTCAAATTGTTTCAAAATAAAAGGTGTTGAAAGTTATAAATATTTAGGCGTTTTAATAGACAAAAACCTTAATTGGAAAGCACACGTTGATGAGTTGAAAAAATATATGTTATCCGTAACCCGTAAAATGTTTCTCCTTAAACCACATTGCTCAAAAAAAATTGTATTATTGTTCTATTATGAGATTGTTCACTCACACGGTATTGCTAGTTGGGGTGGAACTTATAACACTACAATTGAAACACTGAAAATTGCCCAAAAACACATTATGCGAATTATTAGTAATGCTAATAGATTAACCAGTAGTTGGCCTTTGTTTTTAAGTCTTCGAGTTCTACCAATAAAACATCTTTATATCTTTAAAGTTCTTAAAGTTTTCTTCATGCGGAGCGGTTACAGCGCTACTCTCAGAAGTTCAAATATATACTCACTAAGAGCAAATAGTATGGCATTTGTAAATGCTCCTCTATCTAAGAAAACGCACTTTTCAAACTTTTATACTGCGAAAGCACCTAGGCTTTTCGATATATTGCCGCTTGTATTGAGGTCAATAGTGCAACCTTCTTTATTTTTAAGCGAAGTAAAAAAATTTCTCTTTGGCATGGATAGTTCAGCAGTCAAAGTATACTTTAAGCTCGGATTTATAATTTGTAACCTCTCTTTTAAATGTTTCAAATTGTAATCATTTTGATTGAAATTTAAGCATCTTTGTTTTCTCTTATTTATTTATTTATTTATTTATTTTTGTATGTTTAAGCATTTGCCTACACCTACACCTGCTAAGTATGTAAAATCAAATGGAAGGATCATTCGCCTCTAGTTACTTGTATATAAAGAAAAAAAAAGAAAAAATATATAGTAAAATAATTTGAAAATAAATAAATTAATTTAATGAAATAATAAAAAACAAAAATCAAACCGAATTAAATAAATTCAATAATATAAATAAGTAAAATAAATTTAATTAATTAAATACAAAAGATAAATTCAAGAATTAACATACTAGTAGATTTAAGATTAACAATTATACAATGCCTAGGTTAACAAGTACCATTAATTTAGGTTATTGAGAGTTTATTTCATTGATTAAGAGATTATTTAGGATGTCACATCCGATTTTTAAAGATTCAGTAAGTTTTTGTATTCTGTTACAGATCAAATCAACATTTTGCTTATGATGCAAGTCAAAGGTAGAGTGATGCCAAAGAAGATTAAGCATCATCTTTAGTATCTTTATATAACATTTCCCCCATTTTCCGCAAGCTTGATACCCACATAAGAGAGTTACCACTTTGTATGTAATTATTTTATTATCAGTGGAAAATAAAGTCTTTCTTTTGATAAAAGGATATTTATTCTTGAGAAAAAAATAGCTTGAATCTTACCGGTGTTCAATTTCATTTTACATTTTACATTTTATTGTATCAATTTTGTTACCAAATTCATTAAGTTCGCCTCAATGTTGAGAAAATTCTCGTATCGTCAGCATATACTACTATATCACAAGTAGGCAGCGTTGGAAAATCAGAAGCTAACACATTATTTAAGACTGGTCCAAAAACTGTCCCTTGAGGAACCCCTCCAGTTAAATCGACCAGATTTCGATATGAATTCTGACTAAATTAATAAAATTCTTGTTCAGAAAAATGAACAATTAATTCGGTTAAATTAACAAATAGACTTCAGTTTAGAAAAAAAAAATATGATACGCCAAAGAAAACGGAAAATTAATGAAATATTAAGATAAGACTGCAAATATTAAAACTAAGAATAAGACTGCTCGTAAAAGAATTTGAGAAGCTAAAGAAGGCAGCATATGAATGCAACAATTTACTCGACCGATAATATCATTAATTTGATCACTGGAAAGGGTAGAATTAATTTTAAATCCTCACTAACGAATTGAATTTGTGTTTTCGATAGAAAAATAAACGGCAGGTTTTCAGAGATTTTTGGAGAAATCAAATAAGCCTGTGATTTAAACGGATAAAGCGTAAAACCATTTTCGCCCGACCAATAAAAGGTTTGTTTCAGCAACTTCTGTATTGATTCTTCGAGATCATCTGTAAGACCAGAACGACTTGACATATAAACGTGGACGTCATCTGCATAAATGTGTAATTTTTTAAATTTACATAAATTCAAAATTGTATTGGGCCAAGTACTGAGCCCTGAGGTACTCCTTTAAACTCCGAATATTTTTCACCAATAAGAACTCGCTATGACCAATTATTAAGGTGGCTCGCTAAGCCCAAATTAAAAGCGTAGTTCTTTATAAAAGGAAATGTGATTAACCCTATTGAAAATCTTTGAAAAATCCAGAAGGCATTATATAGTTAGGCTCTCCCTGCTGAACTCCAACCTGATGTCGTCTTGAATGGTCTGAAGCGAGATTGAAATGGGGTTAATAGCGAGTTCTCTTCTGGATGACCAAAAATCTGCTTCGCAAATATCTTTTTTAAGACCTTAGACATGGTTGGTAAAATGCTTATTGGACGATTATCTGTAACTTCAGATGGGTACTGCTTTTTTGCCACCAGTATCACCCTAGAGGCCTTTAAAGGATCAGGAGAGATCGATGAAGTTATACAGCAATACAATCTTCAACAATAGCATTGGACTGTAAATCAGCTGTACTGTCAAGCACATCACTTTCACTCAGTTCAGGTTTAGGAAAGAAATTTGTGCTGCTTTTCCAGATTTCAAATAGATTTCAAATTTGCTTCTCTTGCTGCTCCAAATTTTTTTTTATATGAAAGGGGTGTACCCTGGAAGGATACTACCTACATTTGGCTTGACGTGTAACAAAGTTGGGATGATAACGAGCCAAACAGAAAATCTCCGAATTGCGGGACGTTGGACTGCATTTCCATTTACTATAGCGCCTTCAACGATTATTAACAACATATAAAAATTGCAATGTAAACCATGGAGATTTTTGAATCCTTACGTGTATTGCACGTAATGAAACATTGTTAGTAAAAAGATCATATTTGTTAAGATTTTTAAGAGCTCCTGCTTACGGCAAAAGTGCCAACAAGTGTACAGCGGAGACTTAAAATATTCATGAACCATTTAACAGGCAGTAAACAAGGCTGCCACCATATCGGCCTTGTCTGAGGAGCTGATAACTGGAACGCGTGAAGGAATAAAAATATGACACAAGATATGAAATATTTACTACTTTATGAAGCCTCAATTTCCTATCACAAACGATTTTATTACTTCGGTTTAAGGAGTGAACTTTTTCTGCCCAACACAGGATACTTTTACTTGAAAAGTAATGAAGATGGACCTCCTCCTAGCAGTCCAATAGGCTAACCATTCAAACGTCAATCTACATTAAGACTAAAATTCAAGGACTTCTCCAGCATAAATCTACCAAACGTACCTATCCAAGGCGCAACTGGAAGACCTACGAATGAACCAGAATCCTCATCAATTACGGCAATCATTTCGAGATTAAAATTTATTATCACTTAAATTGATATTGATTGTCCTGGATCAAAAAAAAAGTACCACAGTATTTTCTCAATTACATACTTGTTGATTCAAGTGCATGTTGAAACTGTGTACAAATGTCGAATGTCGAAACAGAAAGAGCCAACTTTAGCCAACATGTTTAGTAATTCGCATGGCTGGCTTGACTGTAGAGTGCAGAGTACAGAGTGCCTGGTGCCTGGCATTGGCAGATCCTGGAATTCACTCATATATCCACCATGCATAGTTCACCTCCTTTGGGCAATTGTTTGACATACCGGTGCAAGTACAGAGAAAAGAAACAAATAACACACAGCAAGAACAGGGTTGTATTCGAAAAGGTCACATCACGCAATCAATAAACCAACTACACAGGAGGACGACATTCCGAAACCTAAGCGCCCCCGCTAAGGCCCACCTGACAACTCGTCCCCGTGTGTGCCATGAACGAGTATGTAGAATGTATCTAGGAGTCTTGGTTCGAGATAACTTTTAATGTATTTTTTTTTTTTTGCATTTATGTTCAATCATTGTTGTCCTCTGTAGTATACATAGACAAATGTGAAAGGAATAAAAAATTGCATCGCATCGTTTTGATGTGGTCCCGATTGTTGCTAGCGGCACTGAGAGCTTCGAAATTCACGGAAAGAAGAAAAAAGAAGCTAGGCAATTGGATGCCCATCTAGCCGAGGGAATCATCGATGTGAATTACGCTTAATTAATGTGGTGTACTGTCTTAATTGGACAGCAACAATTCTTTATCCTTGATGTTTTTTTTTCCCTTTCATCAAGGAATCTAAACAATTTCTATTTTTTTTTATTTTGTGTTTGATAATGGACCAAGTTGAATATATTCATTCAATTTAACTTTGAACATCGCACTGCGTTTATCAAAAAAAAAAAAAAAATAAATTTACTCATAGCAGGACTAGTTCACCGCTACTAGGATCTAACGAAGTTTTGTGTGACTTTTAGCTGGAATGGTGGCCACATGCTATTCAGATGTACCGAGGTGGTAAATGTCCTGTAAAAAAAAAAAGTAAATGTTGCAAGCAATTTAGAAAGTTTCAGTTTTGTTTTTTTTTGTTTCGTTTTCTATTTTTTTTTTGCCCTTAGTCAGTTAGCGTAACGTTTGTTGTTTTGCTGTTGGACTTGAGTTTCGACGTTATGCTCGGAGGGACAAAGTTCTATTTTATTGAGTCTGAAAGTGTTTAGTTAAAATTCAAATGGATGTGTGATTGAAAATGCTGTCACCTGTCACTTGGCGGAAGTTTCTAACATAATAATTGTTGAAAATAATACTAAGCCATTTAAAAGTGAGATAAATACAGGAGAGGATTAAAAAGGACCATGAAAAGTTTCACAGTGAAGTTTTTAATTTATCAAGCAGTCAAATTATCATGTTGCCAAGTGCGAGTCGGATATGCACATGAAGGGTTCCGAACCACCGCCTACTTCTTGCCATAAAATGATTTGCGATTTTTAAAAATCAAGTTATTTGTATGGGAACGACATTTCTTTTTGACTTTTTATTATGTTTTATTTATATTGTTTTATACAGCCCTGAGACAGACGGACGGACAGCGGAGCCATAGTAATAGGGCTCTGTTGGCACCCTTAGGTATAGACCCTAAAAATGGGAGAACAAGAATTCCGTTCCGTAATTTGATTTCTGTTTTAAGAAGGAAAAACTGCGCAGCCCTGTATTAGGACGTCACCATTCGTTTGATGAGACCCCTCAAAATTTAATTTGAATGATTTTCATCGTGGACAAACATCTGTATATTTTTATTAGAGGTAATGACTATACTCTTAAAATGTAAAGGGTTTTTCCACAGGGACTCTACAAAAGTAGAGCGACAGTGACGGCAAACGGCGCCATATTTCTTGCCGCTCTTTTGACATTTCTCTTCAGTAAGGTTTGCAATTTCATGATGGAAAAATTATTAAAATTAACTACCGAAATTCGGAGTCAGTGGCCTCAACGTTAAGAGCGCTACGTTCAATTTATGGTCGTCATAATCGTCCTAGCAGATCAACAATTGAGCGTCTAGTGGAAAAATTTGAATCCACGGGCACAGTAAAAAATGTAGTGTCGAGAATATTGCTGCCGCTGCGGCTTCAGTTACAGAAAGCCCAAATATGTCTCTCACACGTCGTTCTCAAGCATTGGGCACCTCTGTGACGTCGTTCTGGCGAATTTTGCGAAAAGATCTTGTCCTTCATCCTTACAAGATTAAATTGACGCAAGAACTGAAGCCACTTGACCACCAGAAGCGTCGTCGTGAATTGGGCTGAGCAGTAACTTGAAAATGATTCGGATTTTCATCGAAAAATCATCTTCAGCGATGAGGCTCATTGCGATATTGGTCAGGCAGCAATCCACACGTACTCCATGAGTCATCATTGCATCCCGAAAATATTACGGTTTGTTGTGGTTTATGGGCCGGCGGCGTCAGTGGGCCGTACTTCTTCCGTGATGATCAAGACCAGCACGTTACTGTCAATGGGGATCGCTACCGTTCAATGATAACCGAATAATTTTGACCCCAATTGGATGATATGGACTTGGAGGACATGTGGTTCCAACAAGATGGCGCCAGCGAATGTCACAATCAATTTATCGGAAACCAAGTTTGGAGAACGTGTTATCTCACGAAATAGTCCAGTCGCTTGGCCGCCTCGGTCGTGCGATTTGACGCCGTTAGACTATTTCCTTTGGGGCTACGTCAAGTCTATGGTCTATGCCAACAAGCCAGCGACGATTGATGAAGTTCGTACGAATATCAAACGTGAAATTGCAGCAGTATCGGCCGATTTGTGCGTGAAAACCGTCGAAAATTGGGTTCAGCGTCTGGACTTCTGCAAGTGTGCCCGTGGTGGCCATGCAAAAGAGATCGAGTTCCATACATAATGGCATCGAACGTGCTTTCACAGGAATAAAGAATTTCATTGATATCCAAAACCGTTTTTATTTTATTTAAAAAAACTTTTGTAGCGCTCCGATATTTTGCAAGCAGAAGAATTACGAAAAGAAAGGAGAGATTGTGTAGCGGTTTGAATCTCAGATGCAATTTGATTTCAATTGCTGCATGGGTGTTAGCTGTTAGCGGCGAAGAGTTTGACATAGAATTATTTGCATTCGTTCGATTCGCAGTATTTTAATCGACATTAGTTGATTCACTAGAAAGTTGTATTCGTGGAAAGCTGCTTCACAAAACAGCCAATGATAGATCATCTACACCAACCATGATATTTGACAACACGAACCAACAATTCCAGCAGCCGACAAAGTAAAGACTTCTGCAATGTCGACCACTTGGTCAGGCTACTTCGGAATGGGTTCTTCTATATATCCTCTTACATGCTCGAAGGCATTTTCGTTCAAAAATTCTGCAAATGAGATGGTCTGAGTAAAAGAGATTTTTGAGTGACATTAATGGCGCTCTTGCCTTTTCTTGGCTCTTGGACACCTGTACAGATGGACACCCAAATACTTCTCCACTGGCTTTGATTCGATGTGAAGTCCACCAGGATTCCTTATTTTCAAGAATCACTTTATTGCTTGTCTTGACTTGCATATATAAACTTCAAAAATCTTCCTTTTAATACCCAAGTGATTAATTTGCCAATAGCTCGAGAGATCGGATGATTTATTGAAAATAACGCAGTATTGCTCTGCGAGTTCGAACTGTAGATTTTGAATTACAATGTTTTGAATGCCATCCAAACTGGATGATTTTTTTTTATTCAGTTTTCTGAATATGTGCAATTGTTCGCCGTTTATGGTTAGGCTGTCTGTCGTAAGTTCGTCAGCTCTCATGGACTCGGAGTAAGGTAATTTTGTCTAAGTTTTTATTATCAAGCCCCAGCTCCAGCGCGTGCATGGACTCAAAATATGACCCAACTTCTGGTTCCTTACTGAAGTTGTCTAAGTCAAGAGTCTAAGGATTCATTAAGTATGTTGAAAATATTGAATTTTTATGTCCCTTTTAACTGAGATGGATTTTTATTGCGAGGGAAAAACGTCTTAATTTCAAAAAGACAATCTTTAAATTTTTCTCCTTCAGTCTTCGTAAGCTCGGTGTGAAAATAAAAAAATTGCTTAAAATCCCTTCAGAGTGAATAAATCCTTGTTCAATAAACACATACTGAAAAAACGCTCGCCTTTATATGAGAAGAGAAAAAAAAGATCTCGACCAAAGCAAGAAAGAAAATTGCCTTCTTATTTGAAAATATTTGAAATTTTCAATTACTTCTTAGAACAGTCAGTCGCTTTGTCCATTTGAAAAGATTCCTCTGTTTACCTCTCAATTGCACAACTCCATGTCCCCCCTTCGAACACTAAAAAAACGATTTAGAATAACCTATTCGGTAGCCACCTGCAGCTTTGCTTCCCCAGATGGTCAGTCGACCCTGTTTCAATACAAGTGGCCCCTAGTTGATCAACTACCACCACTTGCTATAAAACACTCAAAATAGTCATGCCATTAAAGTACTCCTTTGGTATTTGCCAAACCATTCAGCTGAACTGAAAAGTTTGAATCATGATGTGTTCTCATCGTCCTCATGGGACTCCTTGTCGGATGTACTCGTACATTGAATTTGGAATTCGGTTTTCTCTGCATGTAATGAGGTGAAATTCCTCTGAAAACATGAGAGAAATGCAGGTTGTGGTTGCTCTTCCTCGATACGATGAATGCACAACTTAACACTTAACCAAGCTTGACCCTGCCGCACCTGCTGGTCTAGCCACCCACTCACCCACAGTGCCAATCAGCCCTTTTAGGTCGTTGCGTGGGTGGAAATGATTAATTTACTTCCCGAGGCGTTGCTGCATGCGCACCCGTGGGCGGCAATGTTGAGGTATCCTTCGAATATTCATTTCCTATTTTTTTTTTTGCTGCCCTCCCATAAGGATTCCGACCAAAAATCTGTAAGTCTCGTGTACGGCTCTGTGGATGGAATGTGGAAATCGTTTACCATAATTTTCTTTTTCTTTTTGCTTTTCCAACTTGCTGCAGCAATACATAATTTTGTGGTTTAATTAGGGCGGAAATATGACGAGGAACGGAGGCACTGCGTTTTCTTTTTTGTGTCGTCCTTGTTCATGTAGTGAAATTATGTTGCATTCATCATGCTTCAAGCTGTCCTCACAGCCATTTCTTTCTCCAGGAGCGTGCATAAATTAATTTTCACTAAGCAGATAAGTATGCGATGCATCATGGAAGCGAATTTAAAGCAGACACTAGCAAGGAAACAGGATAACACGCGGAAATGTAATGTACGAGTTGGTAGATGGATGAAAACTAAAGCAACATTCAAGGATAATGGAAGATATTTACTCATTAGGCCAGAGGCCATAGCATGAAAGAGCGCGCTTAAGTTTTTCCTGTTTCTCTGGCAATGAATGGGGGCATAGTCTCAACGTGCAGATCTGGAGCAGAAACAGAAGAACGAATGTGATAAAAATGCACGCAAAAACGTACACGATGTAAGCATATTTATCGTAAAGTGATTTGCGCTATTTAATTGGTCCTGTGAGGTGGAGCGGAAAATGTGGATATGTCGCGAGTGGATGCACAGGAAGTGTTTTAGGAAAAATAATTTGCGTAGGCGAAGACGTAGGTGAATCGAACTGGTAGCCCCCTTAACCTTTGACTTATGTATTTGGTGTTTTTTTTTTTCAAGGTGGAAGTCTTGATTGGAAAACTTGATTCGAATTTGCTACGATGACGTGACGGTGCGCTGTGTCCATAGATTTTTTGGTTTTTCCATAAGAATCATTTCCGGTCCTGGGAAGCCTGCTTTGCAACATCCGAGATTGCTAGACGAAAATCGATGAACCACAGGGCTCAAAGTTAGGACCACCTCAGCGGATTCCGTCCATACTTTGCCGACGATTGAATAAACGTTGGCATGTTTTTTTTTTTATTTGTGATAATAAACATACATTAATGTTTATAATAATGATTACCTTACTACTGAGATATAAACATATTTGAATTAAATTAATATCACAGATTTATCATACTCTTGAAGGAAAAGCCACTTAAAACCTAAATTAAATAATTAATAACCCATATTCGATATGAGGGAAGAGAGAAGAGTGGGAGGACAAAACTTGATTTCAGCTTGTCGAGAGGCAAACAATAAATGTGTGTTTTAGACAAATATAAATAATAAATAATAAGTAATAGATAATAAATTATAAATAATAAATAAATATATAATAAATAAATAAATAATAAATAAATAAATAAATAACAAATAAATAAATAAATAATAAATAAATAAACAAAACGTTAATAAATAAATAATAAATAATTAAATAAAAAAATAAAAATAAATAATAAATAAATAAATAAATAAGTAATAAATAATAAACAAATAAAAAAAAAATAATGTTAGTATATAATGTTTAAGTTGTATTATAAATAATATTATTAGTACAATTAATGTTAAGATAATGATTTAATTTATAACTAAGTAAGGAGGTACATATCAGATTATATTATTTGAAATCAAGTCATTGTCGGGTATTAAACAGGAATTTTTATATTTAGTGCAAAGTTTTGTAATGCGTACAGACACCATTTCAATTTCCGTTAGGGTATGGAGCTCATCTGTTGAGTAGAACCGTGGTAAATTCATTATCATTTTTACGGTTTTGTTTTGTGAAATTTGGAGTCAGCGCAGGTGTATTTTTGCACAGTTTCCCCCATACAGGATGATCGCCTGGAAAATTACTTTAAAAATCAGCATTTTGTTTTCCTTGCTAATTTTCGATTTTCTACAGATAAAAGGGTAAAGGACTCTGGTGGTAACGTTGACCTTATTTAGTATTTCTTGTATATGGACGCTCAAAGTTAAACGTCTATCCAAGTGCACACCGAGATACTTTGCTCTTGACTTCCATTCAATCTGGACGTTGTTGAGTGATAAGTTGTTGCTGGGAAGAAAACAAGCTTGTCTTTGATGGGTGAAAAAGACGGCTTGAGTCTTATAGTAGAAGCATTTATTTTAATTTTCCAATTCTTGTAATAGTCCTGGACGGTATTTAAAGCAGATTGTAAATTTGTTTGATAATGGAACCATTCACATCTGAGGAGTAAATACACGTATCGTCCGCAAATTGTGCAAAGTTACAGTTTTCTAGATGAGGGAAGTCAGAGGTGTATATATTATATAGAATGGGGCTAACTACAGGTCCTGTGGGTTGGCATGGTTGATGTCCTCAATCTTTGGTGCAATCTTTTTAACCTCAAAAAGCTTTCCACGATTTTTTTGCGCCGCGTTGACCTCATTTTTATAAGTCTAGAAATTTTGCTTGTAGAGATCACAGTCCGCTGTCTCTCTAGAGAGTTTTGCACGATTGAAACTTCTGCTTTCTTTGTGTTAAGCTGAAAGGTTAGAGTTCCACCGTTGCGATTTGCTGCTCTTACTCTGTCCGTTAATAGGGCAAGCTATTAGGGAAACAGAAACATCGATTTCATTTTCGGAGTTTGGCTCGTAGATGACTACTTTTACTAGTTTGAAACTAGTCTGGTTCAGCTTTCGCCGGAAGGAGTTTGTAGGCACCCAACTGCCAATGCACAAATACGCGAGTTAAAATAAAACGCGGTTTCCATCATACAAGTTGATTCAAAGACCCAAAAAGCGATGGCGATCCTGTAACGCAATTATCCAACGCTTAATATGTTTTTGAATTGCAATGCAACTTTGAGCTTACGAGGCCATGACTTGTTTGTGATCCTGATGGAACAATATTCGATAAACAACACCCGATTTCTGTTTCCATTGAAATCAAGGCCTAACGAAATCCAATGCAAACAATTGACTGAAAAAGCCAACTTGTACCGGCCTTAATCCAAGAAATCGGATGACTCAAATTGGCTCTGACATAATTCTGTATGATTCTTCAGAATTTCTGGGAATTCTACCGGAATTCCGTGTTATTCGTTTTAATTACCTCGGCGAAAAATTCCCATTAATCCTTACAATCAACGAATTTCCCCCTCCCCCAAGTATGTCTATTTAGTTGCCTTGAGAGAAGAAAAAACAAAGCATGAAAATACCGTGAAAGGATATTATTTACTTCCATGAAACGGTAAAAAAGTTCTACTTGATAATGTCGTGCACTTTATTTTCTCACCTCACCACCCCCCGCTATTCGCATTGTGAAATCACGTTGTCTTCACCTTTATGCGAACAGGATGTAATGTCGCCGTAGTTTTTTTTAAATATTCAACAAACAACGCATAGCAATAATAATGGCCTCGAATAGGAGCTCAAAGGCGACACGCTCGAATGACAACTGCGTCGGGCGGTCATTAAATAAGCAAAACAACAAAAAAAAAACGAGTAGAAGAATTATTCACATGTGGGCGATGATTCCATTGTTAAGTCTTGTCTGGTGCTGCTGCTTAAGAACAAGGAGTAGAAGCATGTCAAATGGGTAAAAGTGGGCGACCTAAGGATCGGAGGATGAGAGTAGGTTGTGCATAAACTTTAAATTGATTGATACAGTTTTGTTAATGTTTTAAAAAGAATAAAATTAAAAGCACACGTGCTGGTCATGTCCTTAAACGCTCGTCGCTGACTTGATGTTCGGCAACCTTCCATCGCATACACAATGGGCTGCTTTGTTTTCTGAAGTACGGCACGTTAAATATTCACAGTATAACCTCCGAATTTGGTGGCTTGTTCATACGAAATACAAAAAAGAAAAAAAGAACGTCAAAATCGTGCTCATGGCATTGCCAACAAATAAAATGCAGAAAAAAAAGGGAAAACATAACTTTCGTCCTTGCAAATTCGCAAATTCAAGACAAAGGAATATCTGCCGTTTATTCTCTTAAATGCCAAAGGTTCCATTGACTGTATATAACTTCGACGGTTCAACGGTTCGGTTTACACTTGTTTTTATTGGTAAAAAAAAATGTAGACAAGCAAATCCTTCTGACACGCATGGGCTGTATAAAAGGACATTCGTTCCAGAGGCAATATAAATCTCAGAATTATGCTAACTTAATTGTTATTATTGAGATGGCATACTCAGTTGTAAAGATGACTTCACTGTAACAAAGAAGCATCTTTGAAATAAAGTCCACTGAGTGCAGTAAGAGATTTGCTGTTGTAAAAAGTTATTGTATTTTTTTTTGTATCCAACAGAAAAAGCGTGCCTCTTCTCAAAGGATTCTCTTGTTCGTCATATTTTTTTTTAATTAAAACAATATTCATGTGGTGTATACAGACCTGATACTGAAAACAAAATCGAACAAACTCGTTAAAAAACGATTATCAACGTTTTCATACAGATAACAATAAGGTTATTAAATTGATCAATACAAATTATTA
The DNA here is from genome assembly GCA_963555765.1 of Orthonevra nobilis. Lineage (NCBI taxonomy): Eukaryota > Metazoa > Arthropoda > Insecta > Diptera > Syrphidae > Orthonevra > Orthonevra nobilis. The sequence goes on along the minus strand of OY743224.1, from coordinate 104,628,525 downwards.
CGATTAATACAGATTAAGATAAAAATTAAATACACAAAATAATTCCGAATGGGGAAAATAGTCTCATGTAGAAAAGCACCGAATAAAATTTGTGAATGGACGAGAGCGGTTTGCCCTCAACAAATCGAAATCAGTTCATGTGAATTTCACTTATGGGAAAAATAATAACCTGCCAATTAACATAAATTCAGTGCAAATACCTGAGAATGACACTCGGCGCAAAACTGAAAGGAATTCGCACGTTAAAATTAAATGTAAGGAACTTGATATTAAATATTGAAAAATTTGCTGGCTACTCGGAAAACATCCCCAGCTCAGTTTCGAAAACGAACCTCATTGTTTTATATTTAAATTATATTATTCATTTTGAGTTGTTCTCATTCTTTTCATTTCAGCTTTTTGAGCTTGTAATTAAAGTCGATGCCTTTTACCTTTGAAGAGTTCCATCTTGCGGAGACGAGCCAGGTCAGAAAACCCGAATTTTTCTGTGAGGCTATTGCATTAGATTTATGTCTAGATATTTATTATTTGGCATACAAAATATACAAGTTGTCTGCAACCGTATCTGAGATTTGATAAACTATGTTAAAATTTCTTTCTACTGAAAATCGTTGACTAGTTCGAAAAGAAATATTGAAAATTGAAAGGAAAATAAGATGAACAACCTTCCAGGGCACAATGGACTCGAAACGTTGGTTAAAGTGAGCCACAGCTAAAGGGTGATTTTTTAGCTAATATCTTTTTGGCAATACTGGTTTAAACAGCTGACGCACGTTTCGTGTTTTGTTTCACTGTCAAACATCTTCAGTTTGGTCTACAATTTAACCATGAATCGTCTTACAAACGAACAACGCTTGCAAATTATTGAATTTTATTATCAAAATGCGTGCTCTGTTAAGAAAGTTCATCGCGCGCTTATCCCATTTTATGGTCAGTTTAATTGACCCACTGAAGCGGCTATTCGGGCTATTGTTACTAAATTTCGCACCAAATTTACATTGTTGGACATTAAACTACCAACACGCTTACGTGGAGTGCGAACTGAAGAAAATATCGCAGCTGTATCGGCCAGTGTTAGTGATGACCATCAATTATCGATTCGTCGCCGTTCGCAGCAATTGGGCCTCTGTTGCTCAACAACGTGGAAAATTTTGCGGAAGGATTTAGGTGTGATGCCTTTCAAAGTACAGCTGGTGCAAGAATTGAAGCCGAATGACCTACCACAACGTAAAATTTTTGGTGAATGGGCTTTTGGAAAGTTGGCCGAAGATCCACTTTTTTTACCGAAAAATTTTGTTCAGCGACGAAGCTCGTTTTTGGCTCAATGGGTACGTAAATAAGCAGAATTGTCGATTTTGGAGTGAATATCAGCCGGAAGCATTGCAAGAGCTACCAATGCATTCAGAAGAAGTCACAGTTTGGTGCGGTTTATGGGCTGGTGGCATCATTGGACCGTACTTCTTCAAGGATGATGCGAATCGTAACGTAACTGCGAATGGTGAGCGCTACCGTGAGATGATATCCAACTTTTTTTTGCCCAAAATGCAAGAGCTTGACTTGCATGACATGTGATTTCAATAAGACGGTGCCATATGCCACACAGCACGCGCAACAATGGACTTATTGAGAGCCGAGTTCGGTGAACATTTTATTTCACGTTCGGGACCGGTCAATTGGCCACCTAGACCGTGCGATTTAACGCTTTTAAACTATTTTTTGTGGGGTTATATTAAAGCTCATGTCTAAATAGACAAGCCCGCTTCAATTGACGCATTAAAAGACAACATTGAAGCATTTATTCGTGAGATACCGGCCGAAATGTTGGAAAGAGTATACCAAAATTGGACTAAGCGGATGGACCATTTGAGGCGCAGTGAAGGTCAACATTTACATGAAAAAATCTTCAAACATTAAATTTTATGGACCGTACTGTCGATTCAAATGAAGATTTCATGCATTTTTCTGAATTTTATGCGTTTTTTTTTTTAAATCTTTCCTATAGCGGCAAGAGCACTCAATGAATGATCGCTTCTGTCAAGATACAATATAAACTCACTGAAATAGAACCTAAAATACATAACAATTGTATTTAAAAAAAATTGGGGAAGTCGATCTGGTAAATTAAGCTACGCTGACAGAAAGAAGATTCAGTGAATTCAGAAAATGAAATCTTCATTCCTATCAGAGGTAAATTTATACCAACGATAAACGCTTTTTCGGTATCCGACCGAGAGAAATTACTAAAATCGGCACAAAAAACATTTAACAAAAAGTACTCACTAACGGTCCTTCGCTAAAGTACTATCTGGTGGAAAGCAATTGAAAAGCAAGAGTTTTCCACAAAAGGAGAGTGCAAAAGAGGACCACTCTTGAAGGCAATCGAGTTACGTAGGATGCTAGATGTATTTCTGGGCCTAGTCAACATTAAGTGTTGCCAGGTGCAATCTGACATTTCCATTGGAAAGTTTGACATTTTTAAGCATAACATCACTCAGAACGTGTTGTCATTTAATCGTGAATTGCTTTATTTACAGAGACTTGAAAAATTCATCTCGGCAAAAAAATGAAGTTGACTCGTGAACACTTTCGTGCGAGCATTTTTCACAACTTTCGACGTGGATTATCAGGACAAGAGTGCATTGATGAACTTAAAGCTTTGTTTGGCGATGAAGCACCATCCTATAGCACTGTGAAAAACTGGTTTAATGAATTCAGTCATGGCTGACGCTCGCTTAAGGACGAATTCCATGAAAGTTGTCCAAAAACGGCCGTTGTGCGTGAACTGATAATGCAAAATCGTCATGTGACATACCGTGAGATAGACGCATCCCTGAGCATTTCTCCCACCAGCATACATTCGATATTGCATGAACACCTGGCCGTAAAAAAGGTTTGTTCTTGTTGGATCCCTCACAATTTGACAATCGCTCAGAAAAAGGCTCGTGTCGATTGGTGCAAGGAAATGTTAAAAAAATACGATCGCGGTGCTTCAAAAGACGTTTATAAGATTGCCACAGTTGACGAATCATGGATCTATGCGTATGAGCCCGAAACAAAACAACAATCGACCGTGTGGGTCTTCGAAGACGAGGTAAATCCAACAAAAGTTGTTCGTGGAAGAAGCACTTCGAAGCAAATGGTTGCCTGTTTCTTCGGCAAAACTGGTCATGTGGCAACTGTTCCGCTTGAGCAACGTAGAACGGTCAATTCTGAGTGGTACACCACAATTTGTTTGCTTGAAGTCTTCGCAGAAATTAAAAAAATGAGCAAAAGAAGACGAATCATTGTTCGCCATAACAATGCGAGCTCTCACACATCGTCTCAAACCAGCCCCTTTTTGACCGGCCAAAACGTCGAATTGATGAGTCTTCCGCCGTACAGCCCTGACTTGGCACCCAATGACTACTTTTTATTCCCGCACATACAAAAAATGCGTGGCCAACGATTTTCGTCGCCAGAACATGCTGTTGAAGCGTTCAAAAACCATGTTTTGGAGGTGGAAAAAGTGTTTCGACAACTGGTTTGAGCGCATGCAAAAGTGTATAAATCATGCTGGAGAATACTTTGAAAAACAATAAAACCACTTTTGATGATAAATATTCGCATTTTCATTATTAGGCCAGAAATAAATCTAGCAGCCTACGTATACAGACTTGATAACGGCCCACATTGACATCACCTTAGCTACGTTCAGACTATGGTATCCAAGTAAATGAACCAACGTGACACCAACTCCAGACAAAGTAGGTCTTTTCACAATCTAGAAAGAACCAAGAAGCTCTTGTGCTTAAGCCGTATTTATTTGAGTGTTTCCGTTTGACTGTTGACATTGCATTGTACTTAAGGTAGGCATTCGGTTAGCTGCCGGCCAAAAGAAGAGGACGATACAAATCCTCACTTCCAAAAGATGTTGTCCGCTACATCATATTCGAAAAAAGAACTCCTCCTCTCGCAAATCCTCTTATGTAAGCAGGTAAAAAAACAATGGCAAGAATGTGAACGAAGTTTTTTGCCAAGTAAAAAGGACACTCAACTTTTAAGTATCGGACGAAACGTCGCAGTTAGCAGATATGATAACGAGTTTTTCAAGGACTTTGTCTACTTAGAAAAAACAATAAGCTGAATGGTAACCCAACTCTTTCGTCCTACGGATCACGATCAAATCTCATACCATCCAACTGCAATGTACAAAAATTAAAAGAATAAATTTCTACATAAACTCCATACTTAAGCCCTTTCAAGGGTTAATAAAAACTATTACCGAAATGAACTCTGACAGTACGACTTGCATAGGTTATAATTTCGTCCTTTCCACTCAGGCTATATACTCGAATATAATTTGAACAGATGCGAAGTACGCTGAGAAATCTGATGAATGAATTTGAAGCCCATTCACTTGAATATTTGAAGTCTGTGAATACTGCTGCCAAAAATACTTTGAAAAACAATAAAACCACATTATTAGGCAGCCTACGTACTGTATATAAGTATGTAATAAATACAGAATTGTGGCGAAATGTCAGGGAAATGTAAAAAAATCCAAAACGGGTTAAAATAAAGGCCTGTTGCAATTACATATAACAAACACAATTTTATAACATTTTATAACATCCCGACATCTTAAATCTAAGACAATTTAAACAATAATATGATAAAAAAGGACACAAAACATCTCCGAACGCCATTAAAAAAGAAACGTCAAACACCAGCTAAAGTACTAGGCGCGCAGGCAGCAGCAGCAGGTTTCTCATTCACATATTTTTTACTTTCCGCGGCCATGATGAACTCTGAATTTGACAAATATGGTTGTCCATGTAAGCTCCGCCTATAATAACGGAACTTTTTTCGCATGAAATAAAATTGAAACCAGGGATGTCTGAAGTTGAGAAAATAAAGTTTATGAAATTAAGTTTAAGTTTAAAAGAGTTTGTATCGGAGTGTCAGTTTTTTTAAAAGAATTTCAATTTTATTTTGTGTCAAGCTGAAACACCTCCAACATATTATGTATGAAATTATATATGTATGTTTCTACTTGCGTTAACGTCAAAGTCGTAGCGTAGTATACGGATGTTTCACGTTTTTTGCGTACAGAAGGACATTGAAATTCGCTTATATACGCTTTGCAATCACTTTTGGATGTATTTCTCAGCCAAATTTCTGAAAAAAATGAGGCTCAGAAATTCACATATTTGGAAATAGGGAATAGGATTACACTGTTTAATAAGACGGGCATTTCATGCGCTCGATTATGTTACTTAGGTCGTTGAAAAATTTCGCGACCGTTGTCTCAGCGGTAAGAAATACTTAATTGCTTTCTATGTAAAATTTGTAGAACTCAAAGAGGTCTATTAAAAAGCCTCGTATGACATAAAAGGCATCACTTCATGTTAAGGATTACATTTTCATTTCAATCTTTCAGGAAAAAATTAAAAAAGGTAATTTTAATTTCTTGTTTCATTGTCGAGGAAAATTAATTTAGACAAAGATTTCCTTTTTGGGTGGCAAGGAGAGCGAAGGGCAACACATTTACGTCACCGCTGCTAGAGCCTTAACTTAAAACATATCGCACTTAAAACATATCGACCCTTTTGCATAAATCTTCGCTGAATAATAAATGCCAAGTGCAAGAAAATTGCGCAGATGAAGTTTGGTATGACATATAAATTGACAAAAGAAAGAAGTAAGGGAATCATACAAACGAGGCACCGGCTATCGCTATCCTTTTTAGAAAGGTAGCGTACGGAGATTCCCAGAGCTAGAGGCATGCATCCCTTTTCGGAGTGGTGCGATTGGCGAGAGCCTTCTTTTTAAGCACGATCGACAATTTCCTTTAACCAATTGAGACACGATGCCCAAGTTTCCACAAACCAAACTGACAAAACCAAAATATGCTGCAACGGAACAAGAACTCACCAGGGTAAAACTATTGTTCAGACATCTTTTTAACCGAAAAATGCCAGTCATTAAGACACTAAAGAGGACAAAAGCATAATTCATTGTAATCAACTCGGTTTAAGAACGAAAAACCAGACTTCAGATTTGCTTTAGCACATAGGCTAGAAATAGTTTACTAGTCTCGTGGACTTGCAATGTCATTTCCAATGGTAAGCATGTTCGAATTATTAAGAGGTCCTCAACAAGGCACGGTTAACTCTCTTATTTTACTTTAGCTTCTATTTATCATGCCATAACGTACACTCAAATAATCGATGGCACTCGCTTTGAGACCAGAGATAAAAGTCATTAGATTGTACTTTGTAAAAATTCACGTTTTTGATGTTTTTTTTTTGGTTTTGCGCAATTTGAATACTTTTGATTCTTTTAATTGTTTCCATCGATAAAACAAATCTCGACTCAAATCAAAACATGCCCTAAAAAAGAGATTCGCAAACGGGTAATTAATCGGTAAATTTATAATCCTCTGTGTAACTTTTTGCTATTAAAAATGATTAAACACGTAAGAAATCAACATTGTACTATATATTTACACGCAAATCAATTTATCCTTGTTTTTACCGATTTATACTCGTATTAATTAAACAATATAATTTCATAAACTTTTTTTATTCGACCTCAAACATCCCTGGTTTCTGGTTTATTTTATGCGAATAAAGTTCCGTTATAATAGGCGGAGCTTATCTAGCCGACCATATTGTTACAGACAAAGAGAGAGAGAGAGTTCAGCATGGCCGCCAAAAGCAAATAGTATACGAATGGTAGCCCTACTGCTGCTGTCTGCTCGCCTAGTAATCAAGCTCGGTTTCGATTGAAATTTTTGTCGTTCCTTTTCAGCGAAGTGAATTGGAATTTTTGATTGATTGATTTTTGATTGAGTTTCTGTTTAAGTTTTTAATGCATTTTTGTTAATTGAATTTATGCTATACAAAAATATTAAGAAAACCTTGTTTTCTTGATCTGCCCAAGCTTTTCGTGGTGCTTTCCTAATTCTAACAAATAACTGGACGTTAAAATAACTTAAAATAATAAAAACTACACTAGTATCGATTCCTTATATGTGAATGTTAAAAGGGATCCATTCGAGCCACCAGTATTTTTTTCTTTTAGATCCACAGTATTATTTTTATCCCTCTCTGGTACATCTATGCAGTATCCGCGATATGATTCCTTACAAGGTTTAGAAATGTTGTCAATCCTAGAAGCATCCAATTGTCTCTTGTTAGAGACGAAATGCCGAAAATCAGAATTGCGCTCCTGTACGTTCGCATGCAACTTCGAATACATTTTCTTTCAAAAAGACGATATTTTTCCATATAGGATGGGCTTACGTTCCACCATACTGCACTCGCATAAGTCAGAATTGGACAAATGAAAGCTTTGTAAAACGCAACTTTTATATCGAATCTAAATTTTTTTGAATAAAAAAGGTTTTTGAACGACATTAAAGTTTGAGTTGTGTGTTAATATGATCATGAAAATTTCAAAACTTATCTAAGTGAACACCCAAATGTGCCTTGCGCAAATCCATTAGCCGAAGGGTCTTATACATTTTCTGGTTACAGCCGGTGATACTTTCTTGCATCGTCTATGTCGCAGACTACACGAGGCTGAAACGAAAACTATCTACTACGGAACAACGTGTTCTGGATCAAACTTTTAGAAACGAAACCATTTCTGCGACGAAGCCTTTAAGGCGAATACTCATGCGTTAAAAATAATTGAGAAAGAAGGCCACGACGGTAAGGTTGTTGGTTGAATTCATTGCCCTTTTGGGGCGCTGGACCGCATGTGCTGCCCACGATCAAAAAACTTACAAACGTGCCTTTAAATCGCATGAGGCCCAAGACAATGGCGTCCTGAACAGAATAGTTTCCGATTTTTGGTACTTGATCTTGAACTTTCAGTCAAATTGCAATCCAACGACCCAATTCTTCAGTTTCCATCTGCACACGATCAAGTCGCCTGCGTTCTTTTAACATTCAAGAAGCAACATCGCCTGAAATATGATAGTTTTGATTTTCTCTTTATGAACGGATAAGGCATTTTTTTTGACAATATTGACTTTATTAAAAGCTTGAATTATATGTTCCTTGAATGTCAGTCTCATTTCAAAATGCACGCCTAGATATTTTACAAATGGTTCCCAATCGATTTCCACACAGTTTATTTGTATTTGTTTGTTAGAAAGGTTGAAAGGACTTCTTTTTCGTGTGAAAGATATGACTTTTGTTATTTTTTGATTTTCCATTTCTCAAAATGTTCTGTCAGTTTCACTCTTGCATTGCTTAAATTTGTCACACTATTGTGGTAAGCTTCATGTGATGAGAAAATTTCAGTATCATCAGCATAAATAGTATTCTTACATTCCGGAAGCACATGTAGTCTGCATCAAGAATGTTCTACAAGAGAGGACTAATGACTGCACCCTGAGGCATTGTGTTGTATTGTATTCTCTTTTCAAATCTACTCTTCATTTGGTACCCATATTAATTTATGTATTCCGTCATCTTGGAGCGGTTATGTGTATGGATGCCGTCAAGTAAATTTGACCGATTTATTTAAATCATGGTCGGATCCTCCTCATGTCGAACCAATGAACTTTTTGCATATACTTTTTGTCTGTTCTTTCTGTCGAGACGTTAAGCCTCTTAAAAGTTTGCTTGAAATAAAATCTCGGCAAAGAAAAAAAAAAATGTTCCAACATTTATTTTATATTTAAAATGAGTTTAATGACTTTATTTTTCGGTGGAATTACGCACTCCGACCGCACCGTAATACCCTAAACCGAAATAACCACAATTCGCTCGCTTTAAACAAACATATTCATACCTCAAAATTTCACCCTTTAACCACCTTTGTACCACAGGGTAAACGCCATGATGCCACTGCCACCCCATCCCGTATTTATTTTCTTTAAATTTTCAATTTCGGAATACATTTCCCAGTTGAACTTGTCAATCGAACATCTCCAAAGTCCTTTTGTTGTTGAAAAAAAAAATGAAAAACTCACTTTTGCCTCTGGATAAGACGAAAAATATATCTTTTTCCCCATGCCTGAGGTATTTGCTTCACTCTAAGCGCTTCAGAGCAGTCGAATTGTCCTTTTTTCCTTCCTCTGGGCAAACGGTATTTTTGGATACCTTAGGCAGTCACTGAACTCCAAATAAACTGTGAACTTCTGCATGCCATTCGCACAAATCATGTGTGTATGAGTTTGTCATGAAAAAAAGAATCGAAGATTCAAAATTGACGGCACTTGCCGTGAAAATTGAAGTAAAATGACTAAAATGATGCATGTCCTTAACGCTGCGTGCCAAAAAAAGAAACGCCATTGAACCCGCTCTCCTGACAAAAGCAGATCAATTTTCAAAAGCTATACTGACTCGTTGACTGTGTTGTTTTTTTATTCGTCCGCCCGAAACCAATCTAACACCCCATATGTCGTAAGGACTCTCAAAATATGTATATAAGTGAACATGTTTCTTTTCGTCCTTCAACATTGAGACAAGATGAAAATATTTTGAAACGAAGCAGCAGGTTGCTTGCCGGCAAATAGGCAATTTGTGCAAAGAAATAGTATCTGTATCTTATGCAAATTGTCTCTTGGGACGATGGGGCATAGAGTGGCAACAAAAAAAAAAGATGAAATTGGTTTCTTTTATTTGAAAATTGAAAGTGCTTCAGCAGGTTGATGTGCTTTCAGTAGTCGGTGTGACACGATTAAATATAGCATAATTCATCTTCAAGAATAATCCTTGAGTATAATGCCCAATCTGATTTTATATTCAACTTTATAAATGTCAGGTCCTGCCGACGATAGGCCAATCAAATATCCTGCTTAAAATCGGGCCGATTTTTGAAAAAGTTGTTTATAAGTCCATTTTGTTAATGTTTGAAAGAAAGGATATTATACCGCAGAATAAATTCGGGTTCAAGAGAAAATAATGATTCCGGATATCGAAAGGAATCTAGTCGCAAAAAGATGTACACCTGACGGCCTTCAACACAAACGAATTTCCAGTTCATCTTCATGGTGTATCATCATGAGACATTTGTCTTGACAGACGGATAAAAAACAACCCCTAATGGTGTACTACAAGGCATAGTTTTAGCGCCCATACTTTTTAACGTACACATACACACATCGTTGAAATATTTTGAGAATCAAATAATTCGTTAGCAAGTCCAACATACAAATATAGAAGCAGTGATAAAGAGACATAAAAATAGGAAGGCAAATGTTACAAATAAAAGGAATCAAGATAGGGAAGACTATACAGAAACCAGACAAGCTGGGTGGCGAAGTTGGTAGAGCGCCTGCATTTCAATTGATTTAGTTGATAGGTCCCAGGTTCGATTCCTAGAGTAGTGGTCTAGTTGTTCGAATCTGGTCCAGTCACCATTTGCCATTGGGATCAAGTTAATGGCACTATCACTGGCTTGGTCAACCAGTGATAGTAGTCTGACTAATGGGTGGCGTTGTTTAAGTGGTTGTTGTATCGGCTTAGTTCTTAGCTCGTGTTTTCAAAATCGCAGTTTGTGTAGATTGTGTGTAGATGGCTCTGCTGTGAAGGCATAACACTGACAGTGGGGTGTTTAAGCTAAATCTTCCAAACTTTCAAAGTTCATAGATCAAAACTAATGTCGAATAAAATCCTGCGAATTAGGTTAAAGTCAATAGGTCGATATCAAAATCCTCCGTCCCGTTACGGGCTCCACCCACGGAAGTGAGTTGAAACCAATTACACCTGAGTTTCTCAAACCACTACACAATTTTTCGTTCTTCTCCTAATTCTTCCGATCGCTCTGTGCTAAACGCATTATAAGAGTCTCAATATCCTCTTGAAGAGCGAAGCAAATAATTAAAAAAAGGAGCTTATATCAAAAATTATAAACATGTAAGGACATAAGAATGAGCCCAATTTCCTTCCCAAACCATACTTCACATCGTTAAGTTAAACAGGCTGGTAGAAAATAAAATTGATAATGTTGGGAAGGACTCAGAAATAAAAAAAGAATGTCTTACGCCTAAGACACGATACAAGAGAGGGCTTCGGTACCATGGACGATGCTGATAGGGAAGAAATAGATGAACATCTTAAAATAACAGACATTAATAATAAAAATGCAATCCTTGGACTAAATAATCAAATTAAAAATAAAATGATGAAAATATGAGGAACATACGGGATTTAGTTTTAAAAGATAGGGAGGAAATAGAACGATATCAGAACGAAAGTCAGAAGCTACAAAGGACAATACTTAATCGCTTACAACGGACAGAAGTACTCACTAGACTACAAATGTTAGAGAAACTTATCGATAGTTTATTAGATACCATAGCTGCAACGAAAATGGGAATAACGGACCCCAGTCTACTTACAAAAGATGATTTAATTATGACAGAAATGAATTTAAGCAAGTTAAAAAATATTAAATCAGGTGTCATGAAATATACTGATGATTCTATCATAATAGCATTAAAAATACCGGATGAAATTATTACATTCCCAATTAAATTAATTTTAGTGATAACAAATCATGAGAAAGATGAACTAGACTTAGAACCATTCACTGTAACTGTATAATTCATAGTAACATAATTAATGTAAGCACAAATTTTGCTGTGTTGTTTCCAAATTCCCATTTCCTCTATTCGAACTACAGTGGAGTTCAACGTTTCAGTCTTGCCCAGCCAAACCCAAATTCTGCTGAGACTTCTTGAAATTAATAAATCAGCACAGAAGCTCTCGATTTCCTGTGAATAACCTGCAATTGAGGTCAATGTTTCGGCTTGCTTATCCAGCAGAATTTGTTTTTATTTTTCCTTTTCTCTTTAGTGTTTTCCTTAGGTTAGATTTTTGTAAAGTAAGTTAGTTCTAAGTGGAGACTAGAATTAACAAGTTCTCATAGTAGAACAAAAAAATTATAAAAATTGGTTTGGGTGCGAGTAGGTCTGCCCATACCATGAACTTCTCAAGATAAAAAAAAATTAGGTGCTGTTTTCTTTGCCGCCACCAACAAATTCCATTTGGGTTAGGATAACATCATTAATTTCATTAATAATTTAATATTTTATTCAGCTTTGAATCATTTAAAAAAAAACTTACGAATTTAATATTAATTTTTCACACTTTTCTCTCGAAACTACATAAGTCGCCTTCATCTGCTTTTGAAAGTTTCCATGCTTCTGCATCATATATCATAGTAAGACGGGGATGGTAGGCCGATACTTAGGTTCTTCGAGAAAGGGCTTTACATGATTGCTTTCTTAGCCACGGGTATTCTCGGTTTGACCTCAACGCTGGTGTTATTATCTGTATTTGCATCGAAGCCTAAGCAAAGTCCCTAGCAATCTGCCGATATACTATATTTATATTTACTCAATGGTGGACCTTGCAATTGGCACAGTTAAGATGGTCTCCTTTCTTTAAGCGCGGGCAAACAATACTGAGATTCCATTTTCATCTTTGATACTTTATTGTTTCATTTACGTCGCATTGAAAAGTTCGACAGCTGAAGTTGCTTTATTAGATTTTAGCTTATATGTTATTGCTGTCTATTTCATCTAGGTCGGATAGACGCGGTCGGCCTGCGTCGTCTAATACAGTCCTCAGCATTGACTGCAATTCGAAGGGGATCACATTCAGTTCGAGATTAAGATTTCGAGAGATTTTTTATCCATGTGTCATTTTCTGTCATTTTCTGGAAAGACATCTAGGTTTGGGTTCATGATAAGAAACCACAACAGTTGTAATGATCTTCCTTGCAATACAAGAGTCATGCAGTTTTAGCCATGTGTTTTAACCTTGTAATTTAGCTTTCTCTTGATGCTTTTTCTTTGAATTCACTTGCCTCATGTAAGTTGCACCATGAGCTTCTTTTTCTATTTTTTTCTTAGGTTGTTTTCATGTGTTAGTGTTGAAGACGTCATTCTCAGTCACATAAAATGGGAAAGCCTTACAGGATTCACATTTCTGAAACAATTTTTCAAGAAATTCCATGGAAATTTGGATCAGGAAATAGAGAAAGGGTCACATCAATGTATGAAATGGCCTCAACTAAATACTGTTTTAGTCTTTTTGGTAGTCTCTATAGTTAGTAACTTCCTAAGTTTAGTCAATTGGCAAAATAAACCTAATATTGATGAAACTTTTGGCATTAAAATTGAACAAAAAAAAATTTATATGAATTTGTCCGGAAACTTATGTATATTTTTATGCTTATTTTTTTATCTGATAAGATAGCTGTAAACTATAAATTTAATTAATTTTGAATTATTTTTATTGGAAAACTCAAAAATCAATTTTAATTGCTGAATTGAAATTGTCCCTTTTTTTGACAGTTTTTTCGTCATAAAATTCAAACCACCCTGTGGAACTTAATCAAAAGCTTTTCAGGTGATCTTTATGCACACACGCTTCGAATGAAACCAATTTGGCTTCGAAAGCTTGATTTGTTCTCGAGTCGAAAGAATCCGCACAAACGTACGTACGTACGTACACACACATCTTTCTAAAAATAATGGAATCCGACTACTGAGACCGCCAAACGCGGAGAAATGTAAAAATTTTGAATTTCGAAAATCGGACCGATTACAAGAACTTCCTGAAGAAGTGAAGAGAGAATAATAATAAAAAAATAACTTATACAAGGAAAACGAATATAAATATGACAGTGATAAAAATAATGTTAATGATTTAAGAAGAAGAGATGATTGTATTGTTAAACAAAATTGTTTACGGAAAATTACCAGGAATTTTGAAATTATGAATATTAATTAATATGAATTAATTATGAATTTTGAAATTTTGAATATGAATTAATAATTTAAAGAACTTATATTGTTATAAATGCTGAAAATAAAACTGTGCAAAATAATTGTGATTCCAGATACTTAATTATATTATTAACATTCAAAATTGTAATATCAAACTTAATGCTGCGATAATCAAAAACAAAGAAACTAATTATACATTTAAATTTTATTATGAAGAAATAATTAAAGAAAATGTCACAACTTATACGATATTTACTAAACTTAAAAAATGGCAAGAAATCGAAAAGAGACAGTCAATGTGGGTAAATGTAAACTGGGGGAAATGAAAACATGACTCATATCAAACTTAAGTTAAGTGTCTTTGACACATACATTAGTAGAAATTGCGGTCTCATGCATCTTTAACGTTATAAGTCAAATTTATTTCCGCCAAAAGGGAATTTGTTTTCCATGAAAGATAATTTTTGAAGTGCCAACCAAGTCCTTAGTCTTTCAGAAAAATCAAATATTTTTGCGGATTCAGTTGGGTAAGTATTATTTGCAAATACTTTTTAGTTTTATATGTTGATGTAGATTCTACGTGAAATAGAAAATCTTAAAAATCCATGAAATTTATGTCGATTATCATGTGTTTACATCTGCCTCAGAATATTTTTTCATATGGGAAAATGTGAACAACATTATGGTTTAATATGATTGGTTTAAATAAAAATAAAATTATTTTAGTTAGATTCAATTGCTATTATGCCGCGAAACTACATATTAAAGAAGCCCCCACCATCATATTCAGTTGATGATGTTGCAAAAGCGGTCCTCGACGTACAAAACAAAAATATGACGTTCAGAGCAGCTCAGGATGCATATGGGGTGCCAACATCTGTCATTTATAACAGGATCAATGGGAGAAAATACTAAATGGATAAATTTAAACAAAGACGTAAGATTGCTCTTTCATTGGAAGTTGAAAATGAGATTGTCAAATGCCTTCTTGAATGCTCTTCATGTGGTTATCCATGCGATAAAGAAGAACTTCTTAATTTGATCACTGACTATGTCATTACAAATAGCATTAAGACTCCGTTTACTAATTCCAGGCCTGGACAAGAATGGTATAGAAAGTTTATGAACAGACAACCCGAACTATCATTAAAGAAACCAGAGTTGCTACAAAATTGCAGGAAAGATGCCAGACAGCCCCAAGTCATTTACGACTTCTACAATCAGTTGAAAAAGGTTGTTACTTAATATGGGTTTGACGAGAAATCAAACTTTATATTCAATGCCGATGAAAGCGGGTTTTGTAATGATCCAAGCAAACTGAAGGCAATAGGACAAAAGGGAGTTCCAATGAGTAGACTCACTGGAGGTTCGGGACGTCAGTCAACCACTGTTTTAGCCCCCTTTATCATGCCTAGTGAATGAAATCACTTTTTACATTTACCCCCGAATTTATTAAAACAAAAAATTTGGGGGGGGGGGCATTTGTAAACATACTATATTCGTTAATAATTTAAACAATTTCGGAAATATTTTTTCATATTTATACAAAAGAATTGCCATTATTTCATATTTCTTTTAAAATATTCCCATCAAGTTGTTTCGTGAAAACACATATTAAAAACTGAAGTCAAAAATTAAAAAAAAAAACATGAAATTGTTTACAATTACCCACATTGACCCTACCATAGAAGTAGTTGAATATCATAAAATAAAAACCTATGTAATTTCTGGTACAACTTTTATTGTTGGAAGTATAATGTACAAGAGTGTCAGAAGAACGAACAAATTCAAGTCAAAGTTAATAACTTAACCAAAAAACAAGAGGGGAACGCAACAGAAACTCCAATCCATAATAATTTTTAGGAGAAAATTTTCTCTAAGGATGGAGGAGTTAAGTATTGGTCTTAAGCCATTCACAGTTCATGGTTTTCACCATACTTGCTTGCCTTTAGATTGATTACTCAATACCGGAAATTGTTACCTTCAGCACTTTTATGTTGACCCATAAAAGTGACGACGCCCGAATAAACAAATAAAGTAAACCAATGCATTTGATTAACCTATTGAGAAATAGCGTGAATGAATAAACCCAATGCATTCGGTTGGCCTGTAAAGGCAAGGAAGTCAATTGGAGTTAATGTCGCAAATTTTTGGTATTCCGAACCGAATTTTAAGAGGTCAATTCAATTCCACATCCCAAACCAATAAGTACCGTGCAGCCCTGGCTAAGACACCAAGCTATTGGATGCTTCCGACCTGCCAAAAATTGACGCTGTCCTTCTTGATCTTGCGATAAATAATTTTTCGTGATCAGTAAACGCTATCGAGAACGAACTCATTTCAGGGTGGTTTAACACAAAAACGGGGTGTTTGACTTTACAAAAAATTGGTGCCTTGATAGCGTTAGGTAAATTTTTATCAGGCAAGGATATTTAATTTATTTAATAAAAATTTACGAACTATCTTGAAGATGAAAATTTATATTAATGTGTAGTATGTAGCTTTAATTTTATTTATATATTACTAAAAAAAATATTTATTTGGATAAATAAAGGACACAAAAAAAACTTAACTTGAAAACTCAAAGAACGAAAGAATTGTTTTTTAAACAAGTGTTTTAATTAAGGAAATATGTATGGAGTACGTAAAGCAGCTTCCTGCAATTATTTATGAACGTGATAAGATTGCTGGTCACTCTTTCATCTACAGAATAATTTAATTCTTGCAAGGACCATTAAGGAAATATTTCAAAAAATATTTTGAAATAACTTGTCAGCTCTGAAGTAGTTTGGATCAAGACTCGAAAGAAAAATTGATTTGGGTTCGACTTTCCTTGCCCTCACCAAGAACTTTCCATTTGATTGTTAGAAAATTATGACCGATCAGTTAGTGAGTAAAATTTTTTTACGTCTTATCGACTTGTTTATTTCAATTGTGCAACAAATTTACTGCAGAAAGTTGTACTTTTTTCTTTTCTTTTTTGTTCTTTAAATTGAAGGTTTTCTGGTGGTTTCCTGAAGATGTCACTCTTCCAGTGTATACACGAATACACAAGGACAAAAGGATGTTCGTTATTTAATTAAGTGTTGCGCAACATTCTTTAAACAAATTTGGAATTGATGCTTAGGAGAAGTGTTTTCTTGTCTTTTCATTTTATCCTTGTCGCTTGGATATTCTATTGATGTTTTAATTCAAAAAGTTATTCGACTTCATCATCCCTCATATTGTTGCCTGCAACGTCAAGGTTTATTGGTTTGACGTGATTGTTTGTCAAAATCGAATGAGTAAGATAACATGTACAAATAAAGATAGATTATGCTCATTATTCCATTGCGTTGATTTTTGTACATTGCATTTGTCCGGTCATCTGTTCAACTCAGACACTCCCGACAGTCCATATTTAATATAAATAATAATAAATAAATATTTAAGGTTATTTTATTAACCTCTCTTAGAATTAGTTTAAAGAATTCCAACTTTGAGGAAAGTTTGGAGGCAAGGCGGTTCGAATAGCTTCAGTCGAGATGTTGAAAATCTTATTTCCGAGCTGAGTAACTTTTCAGCGTGGGATCTTTTTCTTTTTTTATTAATATTACGCTTGCTAGCTCGATGCTTTGTTTGCGAAAATAATCAATCAATTTCTTTTCGAAAAGCTGGTGAAACGTGAAAAAAATTGTTTAGCTACAGCATGCCTCCTCGGTGGAGTCACGGACGCCGATACGGACGAGTAGAAATTTGAAGTTGTTGGACAAGAAGTCAGAGTTTACGTTTTGCGCCTTGCTGAAGTTAAGCTGTGCTATAAAAACAGTCAAGCATGGAGAATTTTTCCCGTGCGTCAGTATTTCAGACCTCATCCAAATCCTGAATGAAGAAAATCATAGAAGTTAAGGAATCACATTTTGTTGCAACTCTATGATTCAAAATATATTTCCAGGCTTTGCCTTTGAAAAGTGGATCAAAAAATAGAAAAAAGGTGACTTAAAAAAATTTGTACTAATTAAACTCAATAGAATTGTTTGTAAATTGTAAAACATTGTTCAAGATCGAGAGATATACTTTGAGAAGTCTTAAAGAAGTTGATCGATTAATTAGAAAGAGGCTGATTTGTTTTTTTATTAGGTTAAAAGATAATATTGGTTGGTTTGGGTAACAAAATTGAATAAGACAAAGAATCAAATAAGAAATTCTCCGAAAGAATTTATTGTTCGGAAACTTATGATCGCCAGTATATATATTTATTCATCTGAATCTGAAAACTGGTAGGTTAAATGGATTTTCAAATTTTTGCATTAACAATTTTTTTTTTTGTTATAAAATTAAAACCACAATATGAAATTTAACAAAAACCTTTTCAGCTGTTCATTCTGCAAAAACGTTTCGAAAGACACCAATGTGGATTCGATAGCTTAATTTGTTCTCAAGATATGTGAGATGAAATAATTCGCAAGTACACACACACACACACACGCACAGACAACCTGCAAGAAACAATGCAATTCGACTCCTGGGAACTCGAAAACGTATTTAACAACTTCCAGAGAAAAAATCTGGCGTCGTCAGATCATATGACCTCACAAAAAGTTCAAACTGCTAAAACGGGCTATCACAAGGCCCACTGACATTTGATGCCATTTGAAAAATATGTGTGCACATTCACATTATGACATTAGTTTTGCAGCACTTTGTGTAGGATAAAACTTTTAAAGGTCACCAAAAAAGCGGTGATATTTGAAATGGAAAGGAGAAATGCAATGTTTGCAACTGAATGTAAAAGCTGACCCAACGTTCGTCCCAGCTAAGATTGCAACAGGTTATTATAGACTGAAACAAAGCCTCAAAGGAAGAACTTGATTGCTGTTGATTCTCACGATCTCAGCGGTGAATTGAGGTGATCATTTTGAGAAGGCACACGTCTACGAAATTTCTCATGCAAAAGATTGATCCTTTCACCCGCTGTCAGTTAAGTTAACCAAAAGAGAACAGTCGTCCAAGCCCAAAGCCACCCATTCAACGAAACAGTCGCATCAACGTAATTTAAAAAAATTAAAACCGTCAGTCGTTGTGAATGTAAAAATTGTTTAAAAAAATTTGAATTGTTACTCTTGGGCTTTTAAAACCTCAGATGCGATAGATTTGTTAGTTTACCCAGGCAAGTGGTAATGAGACTCTCAACTCACTCAGCTTCAATTCTTATCCAAGATTCTTAAGCAAGTGAAAAGTTCAAAAATAATATTCGTTTTTAATTTCGAATCAAACACCAATTATTTAAATTTATACTCCAGCTCACAGTTAAAGCCGCAACGTTATTTTCTGTATCAATTTGAATGAGTCTGTTGCCCACGTAACTTCTACGTTTGGGGACCGCAACATCCTATATATTCCAGAGTACTTACAGCAGTTGCCCTTGGCCACAACTCAAGGGAATTACATTGGATTCACTTAAATTTAAATTCACTCAGAATTTCAGATACAACAAGCAATGCACTTCGGTGCTCAATCCATCCATCCATCCATCCATCCATCCATCCTCTATGGTGTATAGACTCGAGAGAAATACTACGATACTTGTTTGTCATAAGAAGCATCCACCTTTTCTTGGTCGCACATCAAATTTCAATGAGATTTGCCTTATCATTCCCAGATGGATGTATCCATCGACGTGGTTTTCCAGAATCCAACAATGAGATAGAAATGAAATCTACCGGAGTCCATAAAGCTGCTTGTACTATCGTCGTATAATCTGAGTTATGGGATCGAACTGGGATCAAACTTGTTTCTCGCAAAGGTTTTTATTGTAACCGGATATGTTCGCAGGACGAACTATACTGCATGTCCATAAAGATGTATGGGTTCTGAGGAATGTAATTATTGTTTTTGGTGATAAGTGCATCGTGATCAAGATGAGATAAGGCTTAAGAATCTTGTGAACGAGTTGTCATTGGGATTACTCGTACTCGTAAGGGTTGGTTGCAGTTCGCACCTACGAATCAATTTTCCTGTTTCCTTGTAGAATTCTGAAAATAATTAATAACTAAAAATAATTAAAAACAAGTTGAACATGCGCACGAAGGGGTCCATACCACCGAACAAAAATTAACATTAACGGACGGATGGACGGGCAGACAACGGAGTTTCTTTGGAACTCTTTCGTTATGGAACCCTTAAAACATTTCTCTAAGGTAAACAATGCGTTGCTTGTCTTTGCGTTCAGTTCGCATTCTTTCATGTCCTTCAATATGTCATGACATATTATATCGTTCTACCCCGTGGAGTTCGAGTTATGTAAATTGACAAGTCTTTCTTTCGCATCCTTAAAGAAAAATCCTCAAGTAATAGTTCGTTTTTTTTTCTGTCTTTATTACACGTTTATTCTAAATGTCGCCGTGGGGGAAGAATTTGCAGTTGTCCTTATTTATGTATCGGTATCTGTGGGCAAATGGTTTTATTAGGATAAAACATTGCGGCGCACAAGAATAAATCGCAAAAAGGACACACGAAACGTGATACGATGCTCGTAATATAAACGGTCAATTCGGAATATTGTCCGTAAACGCTGCAAAAACCAATGGTAGAGTAGAGTGTCCACAGATGTCCACAAGTGTTCCGCTCTGGATCGGATAACAGTACAGAGTTCATTTTAGGGAGGGGGCTTCTCTGTTGTGGCTCACCCTATTCGCTGTGGGTTGGGCAACTGTTGTCGGTAGATAATACTCGTACAAGTAATGGGATAAATAGCGAAAAAGCACATTTGTGCGGTTATAAATTGAAAGTTATGGTGTAGAAACAATATACGTTCGTTCGTTCGTAATCCTTTTGTCCTAGCTTCAAGTCGAGCAAGTGTTCCGCCCGTATCCTTTGCAAAAAAAAAAAAAAACACGAGAAAAAAAACTGACAATGTATGTTGTTATGCGTTCCTTTATTATCTCTATCCCGAAACCGGAGTCTATACTATAGTGGGTGTTGGGGAAATTCGCGTGGAAAATACAAAAAAGAAGAACAAAAAAAACAAAAACAGTTTCGTAAATTGTTTGTACTTTTATGGTGGAATTTTCTGGGCGGTGCAGATACTCTTCTCGCCGCCCACTTGTTCCTTTGGCGTATGCTTTTTTTGGTTCTTACAAATTGCCGTTCATAATTTGATTATTTGTTGGTTGCAGTACTACGATGTTCTGTGGGAGTTGTTGATCCTTGCATTCTGGCAAATGTGTGTGTGTTTTTTTTTTCAAGAATGCGAGCAGAAGCGTGCCTGGAATCTAAAAACCATATTCAATACAGGACAACATTTCGATTTGGAAGAAATCCTTAAAATTCATATCGGCGTCGTCATAAAAGGGATGATACATTGAGAGGCGATTCGAACGCTGTGCATTTGGTTGAACATTAAAAGGTTGTGTTCCATTTGCCGATGATGCCCGTGTATCGTTTAACTGATCCTACAAAATGCTAAATTAAATCCTTATTCATATCATTTGGTTTTTATGGGGCCATTGTTCGATTTGACCGGAATAAAAGAAAAGTAATCGCTGCTTTTGGTTTTGGGATTTGAGTGAAGAAATTATCATGCATAGTGATTTGGCGCACGAAAACAGTTTATGTCTTTTGATGGCGAATGAACCAAAGGTTTCTCTTAAATCAACATCTTTGAAACATTTGAATGTTTCCGATGAAATGAGGCCATGGATTCTGATTGAAAATAAGCATTTGTATATGAACCTCGATTTCAAATTTCGATCCTGACTACTTTCTGGATGCAACAAAATTCAGACCTCAACTGAGCACGTCTGTAGTAGCCACTTCGTTATGCAGTCACCATCCAGAAACGGAAACAATCTTGTGGAACCAGTATCACGGCATCATCATACAGGTAGTCAAGACCACTAAAGCTTTGAAAGCATTTCGTAAGAAAGCTCTTTATATGAGAATGGATTCGTTCTCCCGGAAAAAAGGTGTAAGGCAATAAAAGGGTGCGAAAGCTGCAGAGGAAAATAAGACCAGACAGGAGAAGGTCCGGCCTTATCTTCTAGGGAAAGAATAACAAACAGTTTCACGGTAACAACAACACTTTTATGTTTTTTTTTTGAAAGCCTTCAGCAGAAAAGATAATTGAAGGATAAGAAGGTTAACCAAGTGCAGTCAAAGGAAGTAGCCGCTCACTCTTCAGTGTTGCCGGGGTGGAAAATCCTTGCTGTTGTGTGCAACGCGAAAAGAGCTCGTCCGAATTTTTCCAAACATTTACTGGATTTCGGAAAAGAGATGCGCTATCGTACGAAGTGTCAAAATCTCGTACTAACATAGATAGTGAAGTCCGCCATGTAGTTCGTCGTAAGTTCGTCAGGTAGTTCGTCAGGTAACTAAGTAAGCAAAGCTAAGCTTTGAAAAGCTTAAAAGTCCTTTATCCAGAAAACTTGAAATGGTTTTTCAAGTGTGAAATCAAAATTTCAGGTTTACAATAAAAAACAATTGCTCACTTTCTCACTTACTTACAAAAAAAAAAAAAAACAAACAAACAGCTGCACGCACACGGAGGGTTCCATACCACTGTACACCATGTTACACATTTTTTCTAATGAAAAGCCTACATCTTGGCGTAAAAATTGAGTCCCGTTTAAAAAATGTTCCGATTACTCGTAGGCAAGAAGGCTTTACTTTTTGTTAAATTTCATAAAAAGATTTGAATTTTTTTTACAATTTTAAGGGACCAGAGTCCAAAGTCTTCGATATTTATTTCAACTTGATACCTCTACACGTTCCTGAGAAAATCAGTTTTGATAAACAGATGGACAAACGGACAGCGAAGTGATCCTCTTAAATTATGTTTTTCCGTTTGAAATACGGAACCCTATAAAAAGTGTTTTTGAGTGGGTTCGTGTCAACATTAATATAAGTGGCGTTTGTGACAACATTCTAAATAACTTTAAATTATTCAAGCCTCGAAAAAAGCTTTTGCATGAAATCTATTCGCTATAAACCTTGATACTGTAAGATTTTATAATGGGTCCGAAAAAGGATGTCTGTGTGTGCACGTAAGTACGTGTTTCAAGCGCAACTTCGTATGTCCACGAAAGAAAATAAAAGTTGAAACAAAAAAACAGAAATGGTAAGTTGAACTTGTGGTTCAACAATTTTTTTTACTTTATTTGAAAAAAGAATATAGAACCTTTAACAAGACAAGCCGGAAGCCAGACTTCTTTTGTTGGTCGTTGATAAATTGATCGCAGCGGTATATGGTGACCGGTTAAAAAACGAGATAAAAGTTTAAGACTTCAACTTCCATTCGAACTAAGGATCTACCAATTGATTCAATTCACAGGCCAGCCATTTATGATGTTTAAAAAGGGTGAAATTAGCTCAAGAATCGATGCATGAAGACTCCTTGGATTCGTATACGCTAGGATGCAAAGGTATTGTCCCATTACATCAATTAACGTGATATGGGTGCTGGACCTTAAAATGCTGTCTTCGCAATGTAGAACATGCGTTTATATGAATTTATGTGTATGCCAGAGACCATGGGGACTTTGGCCTTTCTATGGCGTAGTGTCTGCCTAAAATATCAACACAAACCAAAACAATTTCAAGCGTAATGGCAAGCACTCCCACGCCTGGTTGACTCGATAAATGTCAATTCGTATAATTGTGGTTACGTAATGTATTATACTGAAAACCAAAGAGGTGGCACGACATCGACATCGTGGTTTCCTCTTTCTGTACATCGGAGCTGTTTAAATGATACCCTGAGGTAGAATAAACACCCGAGATGCGTCTGAATTCTTCACCATTTTTTTTGTTTTGTTTTTGCGCACGAACCACGCAATCGATTTACGTCTGGTCTGTATATAAAAATCACAAAATAATTATCTGACAGGTACAAGCTTAAATTACACTAAAGGATCGTCCAGCAGCACGCTACAACATCAGTTTAAGTGATAAAGGGAAAGCAAAGGAACCAAAGTATTCTCAACTCCAGGGACACTCAGAAAAGCCCCCGTCTGTGTACGACAGAGAGAGAGAACATCTATATCCTTTATCAATGGTATTATTTTCACTAGAAGGTGTACAAATTGCGGGTTTTCACCCGAAAAATAAAGAACCCTTTTATCGGTGTACGTATTAAGGCCAACGGACTGCTTGTGGTTTCTTTTTTTTTTTTTTTTTGCTCTGGTTTTGTGTTATCCCTTTAATAAAGTATCACGTTGCACGTTCTTAAAATGCTCCCCTCGTGTACTCCCAACGAGTGGAGGGTGTTCTTTTAGCTGATGAAATTTGAATGAGCCGCCTATCTTCTTCCACCCGATTGTGGGTTGCATACCTGAGAATACATCCGTTCTAATGTTGTGCCAGCGACATGTGAGAGTGGAATTTAATGTCCTGATGGAACATTAAGTTACTTATTTATAGTAATAAAAATGCTCTACACGACCACGTAGTGACTCTCGACTATGATAGTTGAGGATAATAATATTATGATGCTTTTAGCTGGGCTTGATGCCTGGGTTGGTTGGCTTTTTGAATTTAATTGTTGTGGTCATACAGATTGATTTGCGCATTTGTCACTAATCAGGGATGAGTGGTCGAAGTCAGCTAAGTTTTCGACATAAACGCAAAACTTTTTTAAATAAGATGGCAATGGCATAACTCTAGAGTAAAGCAAGTTGAATTTCGGATAAGAGACATATTGAAATACTGTGGTTGACGTGAGTCAATGAATCGAGAAAGACAAGAAATGACAAATAAGTTTTCTGCAGGGGCTGCTACAATTGTAGATGAAGGCGATTGCTGGCTTCATGCTTATGGATGTTTGCCTAAGTTTTGAAGACAAGCAAAACTTTTCTACTTTTGTTGAGGACAAGTTTTCATGCTTAGACGGCGATATGTGGATTTTTGCTGAATTCAATCAGCTTTTAAGGGTTGTTTTTCTATACTAACGACGGAAAGAGATATGTTGAAACCAAGTTGTCGAAAGAATTCCAGCAACTCGTTCGCTTTTTGATAATTTTTGAAATAAAAACATGGCTGTTTTGTTATCCCGGATATTTTGCATTATGAAATGAAACAAAAACAGTCTATATATTGATCTGTTAACCTTTTTGTTTATTTATTTGCTTGCATATTATTGACTTTTTTATTTAATTATCTATTCATTTATTAATTTTTTCATTTGTTTATTTATTTTTGGCCCTTGTTTTAAAAAAATAGTTGATTAGCCAATGAATTAATTTCAATGTGTTGTGCAATATCTCTATTTATGTGTTTATACAGGAACGTAAATGTACACATTTAAGAATGCATTAACTACAGTTTGTTGATTTTTTTTTTTTAATTTTAGGTTTTCATTTTTCTGCAATGTGATTGAAATTTTATTTTAAAATATGTAACATTATTTCCCTGGAGAGGGTTTAAAAGCCTAAAATCTCTGTTCATCAAATTGTGTAAATTGTGAAACAAAAAATTTTACATGATGAACGAAATAAATTAAATTAATTAGAAAAAACCTACGAAATAAAAATGAAACGTTCCGAAGGTATGTGAATTTTCGACAAACTTTTTCTTATTGATATTTGGTGACTAACTCTAAACCATCCATGGTGCCGCTCAAATACACTGAAAAAATTGAATCAAAATTGACCAAGCTGTTAAAGAGGAGTGACATACGCACGTACAGACGAACAATATATGGGATCTGGCTAGATTAGTACCTATATTTTAACATACATATAGATACTGCTCTGGCCAGAGTCAAAGTGGGCTTGTTTCCACTTATATAGAACTACAGAGTCTGAGTACAAAAAATTCTATAGTAAAGAGATCCTGTAGAACGGGGCCAACCTGATCAGAGTGGATAACTTTCTGATAAAACTTATTCGAAGTCACATTGCAAGAGAAATGACTTCGAAGATCAAGTTGATCTCCGGGGCTTTTAAGCCCAAATGAGACAGTGCGCCTTAATGGCCATATTCCCCTGAAACGTTTCTCTATCTCAATAGAAATGGTCTGGTCCAGAATAGATTAGCGGTACCGATAATCTTCCACGTATGCCGAAAAGCTGTGGACGGGCGAGTCAACCACGACCATGACGTCGCAAGTAGCTCAACGGAGACTCAGACCGCGACTGAGTGGATGTCGAAAGGCAATAAAATCACTATTGGTGGCTGGGCGGAGAATGAACTTCGTCGTCGTTATGTGTTTTATGTGCCCTCAAGGCAAATATAGCATGTCCTGTCAGCCTTGGTCGGCTTTTATATGTTTAAGGTAGTGTAAGCAGTTTTAATATTATTTTTAGTTAGGTTAAGGTTTTAGTTTCTAGATTAGTTTGTAGTTTAGTATTTTAGTAAAAAACATAAAAATGTCCAGATGCTAAGTTTTGCTTAAAATTAATTTTTTTTTCTTAGTCTTATTATTAGTAATTTTAATATAATAAATATAAGTAAGTCGAAAGATATAGATTTAATTGTTAGGTAGCTTAGAGCGCCCGCAGAGGACCAGTAAGTTAGTATTTGCATAGTTAAATAAGTTAAAAAATTAAATATTAAAAATGCGTTTAAATTGAAAAAAAAATTGAATTGTTTATAATAAATATTTTTTCTTAGTTTTTTGATTATTTAGTTGTTAAAATTTACATTTAAAAATACTATTAAGTCGAAAGGCATATTTTTAGCTTGTTTGATTTAGCTTTGAGCATCCTAATGGGGCTAGTAAGTTAGTTTATACATGCATAGTTAAGTTAATTAAGCTAGCTGTAAGCTAGGAAAATTAAAAAAGAGTTAAAAAATGGATTTAAAATATTATTAAAAAAATATTGTTAACAAAACAGTAGAAAACAATCGGCCCCTTCTGTGAGCTGCCCATATGCAAGCTTAATTCAGAGACTAGGAGAAAAAAAACTCCTACACCAAATATGCTGTAGCTCTGAAGGTTTTTTAAGAGGAAAAACGGAACCCTTTTTAGAATTTGTTCGCTGTCCGTCCGTCTTTCGCCACCAGGATCGTGTGAAGGTATCAAGCTGAAATTAACACCAAATACTGATGACTGCAATCTCTTAAAGCTGTAAGAAAAGCTCCTAAATTGACGCCGTCAAAACATACGGCTATCAATGCAGCATATCATTTTACTCGCAAGATGAATCAAAACCAATAGACTCTTCTTGCAGCCCCAGAATCATAAAATTTCACAAGAAGCAATATCTAATAGTACAAAATCCGAAAACAGTTTATTTGTATTAACATCACAAAAAAAATTAAAAATCGCAACTCGATAATATGCCAAGAAGAAGGCTATGAAAAATGTGTTGTATTTTGTCACTCGCAAGGTAATCAAAGCCGAAAGACTACTACCAACAATCTTCGTGACTCGATTCCCGTGATGAACGAGGTCTGAACTGAACCTTCCCTGCGCAAGTCCGACTTTATTATATCCGACTTTTATAAAGCTAATGTGGTTACAAAAACCATTAAAAATAAGAACTTCCAAATTAGAAATTTAAAAAACTTAATTATTTTCTGACAGCTATTTAGTTCTAGAAGAAAAATGGAATATTTTTTCTTTTGCAATTAAAAAAATTAAAAAAATCAATATCAAAAAACTCGCCTTTGATTTAATCAAAAAGGAAAGGCTGTTTGACCAGATGTGAGGGCTCTGATAATGGGGAATGGGTTCGAGTTATTGAAGCACTAGTAAAAAAAATGTGTTTTTATGTGGATCAGTTAGTCAATCATACATGTGGCGAAATCTGTAATCAAGAGTTGAATGATAAAATTTAAAAGACGACAACGTTATTGAATTAATCGAAAACAGAAAAGCGTTTAAATCCATAATCAAGGAAGAATGGTCCAAAATGTATCCTTCCATCCGAAAAAAGGCAGTAAACAATACACGCCCAGAAAATTGGATGGTATTCCTAGGAACAAGGACTTTCCAACCTAATAAGGATTTTCTTTTATTTTACGTTACTCTAATTTAAAATTAAATGTAATACTCCGAGCCCGAATTATTTTTGACATTGATTTTTTGATTTTTCACATTTTTTAAGTTTTGAATAGTGTTGTATTTCTTTTCTTAAGATTTTTGTATCCTCTTAAGGCCATGGATCCACAAGATTTCATCATATCAAACGACTTCAAAAGTCTTTAATTTAAATTGTTTATAAAAGTTATTCTTAAAATTCTTTAAATAAATAAATAAGTGAAAGTGATATTTTCTCACTTATTTTCTAGGATTAGAAATATAGCATTAAACTATGACCAGACCACGGGTAGCAAGAATAAATTTTGACTTAATTTTAGGAACGTTTTCAAATCTGATCAAATTTGTGTGTACCGCGAAAAGTAAGTAATTATTAACAAGTTTCAATCCTGCACTGTAAGGCCTAAATCACTGGAGTAGATTAAAAAAGTATGCTTAAACAAATCCAATAGAACACTCACTGGTGTCTTACATTGTATACAGCTTTGGGTAAGACAAATAAGTTTGTAAAACAAGGGTGGTCCGGATTCAAAAATAGATGCCTATAATTTAAGCAAAATGGTTCACAACCAAGCAGCAATGCTTATTTTCATGCAGTGTACAACTAGAATTGTGAATAGCTTACGACTTAGGAGAACAGATGGAAATTGCTTCAAATAATAAGCCAAATCTGATTTACAATAAAAGAAGGAAATGCTTTCCCGAACAACGGCAGACCGCAAATTTTATTCATGTTTTGAAACATGCAGTTACAAAATGTATGCCAGAGCGCTTGGTCTATATTAGTCTAGGAAGCAGTTTGTCCGGGTTCAAAGAGATTGGAAGGCTTCAGTCAAAGACTTTTCCCTGGTCGGGAGTACATTATTTCATCAAATAAGTCAAGATGATCTCCGTTTAGTTAAAAAATAAACTCCTTCACCCAGAAACTTTATTAAAGTTTGAAATCAACATGGTGAAATTTCTAGATGCTATAAAAAAAAACAATTGAACGCCAAGAATCAGTTTCAGTATACTCAAATTTATTCATCAATAATTTTTCTCTATGGTTGCCAAGCTCGGGAAAGTATTGCAAAGTTACAAAACAACCAAACCGATGTTTTGAAATGATACTCAATCTCCCAAGGCACCGCTTTAATCTTGACCTACAATCGTAAAATTATTTTCAAATGAAATTTCTTGGAAAATTTTATTTTTATTTTCGCTTTTATATAATCAATTATTCAATTACTGTGTATTTGCATATCTTTCTTTATGTGGGTTAATTTTATATTACCTAGCAACGAAAATTTTTCGGATGATTTCGATCTCAGCTGGATAGAATACCAAGTGGTGTTTTTTATTTTTAAACCCTTTTCGAGTTAAAAATAAAATTCGTAGAATTTTGCAAAATAGACATTTGTTTTTTCACCGAGCCATCTGGAGAATACGCTGTGCGGAGCTGAAATTCGTAGCGGAATTCGAATAATCGTTCATTGTTGCCGTGGATGAGATTTTTTTTTGAATTTTTTTTGTTTCAAGCCAAAATAGGTGATTATGTTTTCATTTTCCAAGTTAGACATCGGGTTCACACCTATGGAAGACAAAAAACCTACTCATGGCACGAATTACTTTACAATCGATCCGTTTATCCTATCAATCTCCGAACATGTTCCGATGGGTATGCCGAAATTTGTTGCTTCAAAGTTAGAATGGTTGACTGTGTTCCCATGGGCACAGCAACGTGCACTCAAGAAGAGCGTACTAACATTGAGTCCTGTATGAAAGGACGAGCAACTATTGATGATGAAAACAATGGAACGCGTTTTAAGGACCGGTCCCTGCTCGGGCGCCAGTTAAGGAATTCACATCCTTGTATAATAAAAAAAAAAACCGCGGACGGCAGACTTGCTCGCCTAACGAAATAAGACACGTACTTCTTATTCGAAATCGTTAAATTATAATCGTTTATTTTAATTTACATGTGCCTTCACTGATGCGGGTCTAATATTAAACTGACTGCCGTCGCAAGGTTTCCCATAGGTAAGTGATACCTCCACACAGCAAAAATGTGCTCGTCGCAAACTCATGCACTGCATCCGGCGCGTGTGCCAAGTCAGCACAGCCGATTGGCATGTGCACTGAACTTATCGTGGGAATGCAACATTCAAGGCCAGGAGTGTGTATCCGGTGACATGCTCGTGTTGGAAGTCTCGCATGTCTGCGCGTGTTAACTAGTTATTAAACAATTTATGAACTTATTCATAAACATTTAAGTCTTTGATTTATTTAATTTATCCATAATTTAAAAAAACTCGGCTTTAAAACTCTTCGCATTAATTTGATTTTAATTTTCCAATTCCATCCAAATATATTATTGCATTGTTTTTTTCTTATAGTTTTCGTTGGGAATCCGACGCCACTTTTGAAGCTCATATATGCGGCGATCGTCATGCAAATTTAAAACGATTATAATTTAAATCTAACTGGAACTATCTATTTGGAACCCGCTCCGCTGACAATTTTCACAAAATGTATACTTCTATGACTGCTGCAAAAACAAAAAATTAAGCAACATAATTTCAAGCCAAAAAGAAGGCTATGGGAAATTCAAAATTAAAAAAAAAGTGTTAGACATTGTACTGTGGTACGGAACCCTTTGTGAACGTATCCGACTCGTAAATGGCTGCTTTTTTCCAAAATTCGTAGACAATTCAGCACGCTTGTTCGTGTGGTGTCTTCTAAGAAAATTAACTGATTTTTTATCTTCGTCGAATTAAGATTTAATAAAAGATTGGTGGAGTGCATGAAACTTTCTTAAGCTAGTTCGCCCACACAGTTGCAATATAATTTGTGCAGAGAAATTATTGAACGCTTAAACTTTTCATTGAAATCGCACTTCACTATGTTATGAGATGATAAGGAAAGAATTCGTTTGCAAAAGCGCCGTAAAAACGCCCACGTGTCTCCTCTCACGATGCAATCCAAATTCTAATATACAGGCGCATCTCGAATACAAACTTTTCCACCCCCTCAAAAAATTTCCCAAAAAACCACCAAAAGAACAACAAAACTAAAGGAAAAGTAGAAAAAAAAATATAAAAATTAAGTGACTTGACATTTTCCTATTCCCATTTGTCTCGTGTCCCCCACACACAAGAAACAGAAACAAGACTGTTCGGCTCTCTTAGCCAACAGCAGCATGCACATTGCCAACCACAACAAGCACGAAAAGTCTTGCAGCATTTTAGGACAGACGCTAAAGTGCGTGAACACAAATCAAGGAGCATCATACAATCGCTGATTCACAATAGGCGCCAACGTCGCCACCGACGCCGCCACTATCAGATGACGAAAACCGTAATCTCCCTCGTCTATGGTTCTAGTTTCCAATCGTTTGTCATCCCACGCTATCCTTCTGTGGGTGAGACGAAGGAAAATAGTTATTTTTTTGTTGTTGTCGTTTTTTCTTCATGGAAGGAATATCCTTTTGCTCCTTCATCGGCTAATTTCATTGAGAAATTTCAAAAGGATACGTTCTTGTTGTGAGATCATATTAGGGTGGGTGTTTTTATGGGGGTCAGGATATTTTCCATTGTAAATTGCGTACCTCCTTGGTGCTTTGCTTGGGGCAATAGAACGTCGTTTGCTGGGGATAGATATTAATTATCCTGGCATGGGGCTGCAGTTAGTGTCAGGTTTCACTCTGTGTTTTTCTCCTTTTTATGTTTTGTATATCTATCTGCTGTATGTGTATGTGGTTGAATCCTTGAACTTCAACTAGTTAAATTTTTAATAGACGCTCACACAAGGACCGAAAAATACCGAGTCCAATGTGAAGTAGAAAAAGAGGAACTGTGCATTGAAACTCGTTTGACGTTTTACCTTTGGGCCAGACGTCGAGTCGAGTGTGTAACTTTAAATCTTCTTGTAAAAAATCCACTTTGATGTTAGGTTTTTTTTTTTCTTCATTTGAAAAATTCAATTTTGATCGATAACTGTATATAATTAATTGGGATAAATGGTTAAAGGCTTTTCACCGCACACCGACCGACCGCAAGCATAAGAAGCATTTTCTTGTGATTAATTGAGATGTTTAAGCCGATTTCACATCGAAATTTGTTGGTCTTTCGTAAATTGTGTAAAGCTTTGATTATTGGAAAGCCGTCAGTTTGATGAAAGATCAAACGAAAACTGGCTTCAAAGAGCGACAACGGAGCTAGAAAACCGCACGTGCATGATTTTGAACATCGCTGCTTTAATTTTCGCAACTCTGGATTTTGTGCCTCCCTTCTGTGTAGTGATAATAGATCCCCTTTGTTCTAAAAAATATATTTTTTAAGGGCAACGAAGAAAAGAAATACACAAACAATTAAAAAAACGCGTCCAAATGCAAGACGCATACAAAGGGTTCCGTACCGCCCACCGCACAACGGCCTTCTACCGAGCATCCTTCGCTAAACTCCGGTATGGGTATATTTGTCTCGCATGCATTTTTGCAGACAAAATGCCTGAAAATATGACGTTATAAATAACGAAAAGTTAATAAAAAATGCGAGTCGGACATGAACATGAAGGCTACCGTACCACAATACAATATGAAACAATACTAATTTTTTTAATTTTTAAGTTCTCATAGTCACGTTTTTTGTATTGATAGCTTGTTTATTTTTTTAAAACTTAATATTAGTTAAATTACTAGTACCTCACTGGGATTTTGTAGATTTCGTCAAAGTTGAAAAATTGAAATTGAAATTGAAATTAATTTTAAATATATTTTTCATATTTATTTCGATTGTAGATTTTCTATGTAAAAATATTAATTAAGAGGAGTTTTTATGCCTCCACCATTTTTTCTCTGTTAATTCATAATTTAAATATATATTGTTATACGAATCGGTATTGCAAACTAAATAATTAGTCCAGTTATGAAAACCAACATCAGTTCAGCCATTTGCAATAATGTAAAAATAGTTTTTAAGCGTTTATCTTGTTTCTGTGCAAAAAAAAAATTTATATAAATAGTGGAAATAAACAAGAAATTAAAAAAAAAGACCGTAGAAGACATCTTATTATCGCGCCTCGTTCCAAAAATCTGCCATTCTCTAATCCAGTCAGACGCTGTCAAAATATTGTCACGAAAAAAGGTCCCAAAAATTCCAACAACACTATATGAAAAACAAGCTTTTGCAGAGAAGATCGGCATCGACCCAGTCATCGAAAAAGTAGTTATTGAAAAACATCCGCCTTGGTTGTTTCCCACGGATACAGTCATCACTGACATCGCTAAATATTCCAAAGATACTACACATATATCCAACTATTCCAAGAGCTAATTAACATCTAAAGCCAAAGTATCTGGGATTTACTGTATACCGATGGTTCAAAAAATTATGAAGGAACTGGATATGCAGTCATTCGATCAAACGGCCAAGTGATGCCCGCTGAAAAACTCCCCGACTTCTTTTCAATTTTCTCTACAAAAGCATTAGTAATACTCAAAGCAACAGAAATAGGAATCTGTAACCATAAAAAAACAGTCATATGTACCGACAGCCTCTCCACTCTTAAAGCAGTGCTCAACTTAAATCACCACGCCCCAGTCATCAATAAAATACGTGACAATATTACCACTGTTCAACCTAAGCTAAAGCTAATCTGGATTCCAGGACATACTTTCATAAAAGGCAACCAACTTGCAGATCAGGAAGCAAAAAAGATCTCAATAAACTCTAACATTGAGACGAAAAAATGTCATCCGTCAATATTCACACCACTGCACAACAATTAACCCTACAGGGAACCCAGTAAATTATCCAATAAACACCTCTTCCAAAATGTATACCTGCTTCCTTAGACTTGGCCTTGGACACACGCGCCGAGCAAATAAACATCTCATCAACAAAGACACACCTCCGATATGTTACTTTTGCCATTCGAACAACATACTAACCATCTGACTATAGACTGCAACAAAATACACGATTAATGCATAAAATTATATAAGAAAAATTTTTAATCCATTTTGCAAGTCCCTATATATATATGAAATGTATACAAACTTTTGCAGAAACTAGAAATTATAAACGACATCTTACTTTATTCAACATATTGTAAATTCTACTCTACACTATTTTTTATGTTCGCAGCCGAAAGCCCAGTAGCTAAAATAATAATAATAAAAAAAACCCTCTGTTTTTTTAAGTGATTGATTGAATTGCTGTGACAATCATAATGCAAACACAATTCAAAATTACATGAAATACTTTATTTAATAATTCATTTTTCGAAAATGATTTCGTAGTTCATTTTTTTCGCAGTGAGAAAAATGCCACCACGAAAGCAAAAAACGTATACATTGGCCCCATTCCAGCACGCAGTAGCGCTACTCGAAATATGAACTGAGATGACAGCTCTTCGCGTACTAAAATTCGAGCGTTTACTTTGCGCTAAATGGACAAGATCCTTGCCTGTTTAAAAAAAATTGTTTAGTTGCTCCATGAAACGGAATCATTGTCTACTTTTAGGTGTTAAGTTGAGTTGCGAGTTGATGAAACATTTTCTTTGTATGGTGACCCACATATTTTTTAACTTAATATAATTTTTATAATAAGTTGTTGTGGTACACCTTCTGTGAAATACGGACGAGCGGATCCCTAAAAAAGTAGTCTTTTAATTGAACTTTACGGTCGAAAGGTTATAATCCTTATTTTGAAGTGGAATCCAACTGAAAGCATATAAAAGAAAAATGTGATAGCAGATAGAGATACAGAAGAATGTCCAATTATTCATACAACACACTTGTCTCCAATTAAATATACCCTCGATTTTGAACCCTGTCGAGCAGATAGGTCGATGTATCCTTTAAAAAAGCAGGCAGAACAGATGGTGTACTCGTGAAATCTCAACTGCTTATGACAGTGATGCCAACTTTTGCAAGTAAATAATCTAAACGCCAACAGATGCCGATAGTATTTTTTTTGTCCTATCGTATAGACGTTTACGATATTCAATGTCATATGTATTTTTTGTTAGCGTATATACGATAGGACAAAAAAAAACCATATGTTAGGAACATATGACATTGAATTTGCGGTTGTTATTTAACGTCTTAACTAAACTATACTCAAAAGAGTTATGATGTCAACGCAAAAAAGAGAGAAATGTCAGGGAAATGTCAAGCACCCGCTGTGAAGGTGAATTTTTGCGAAATAAGGTGAATTGTGTAATAGCAAGACGAATTTTCCAAGAATCACAAACATGCATGGATTCACTGGCATGGGGCAGTAGACGATGTAATTACATCCTTTCCCAATTCAAATATACATAAAACTCGATAAAAGGATGTGCCGCCGATATGTGCGTCGTTATGTTTTGTGATTACAAGCTAAGTTGACCTTTTCCACCATATTCAACAAACAGAAACAAACATAATTTCATGAATCACTTCACATCCTATCTACGCCTTGTCGTACTCTTGCTCGCTCTCTCTCTTTCCCGCTCTCGTTCTACCCATGCCAGCCCCCGATTTTCGATCGAACAATTTGTCTCGATTTCGTCATGATATTTACACACATAGAAGCAGGAAGTCACACATACAGGCACATGCCACACGTGCATGCAGCATTGAAGGAACATTCGAATCGATTGACGGGCTCCACAAATCCTCCATGGAGCTCCCATAAGAGTGGTCTTTAAAATAAGTTTTCTCCGTCAATGAAACACGTAATCGTCGGAAGCTGTGGCAGTGTAGCTGAGGAACTCTATCTCCCAAAATGAGTCACGCCCTTCCGCGTGCAAATCCTTGACTGATACCATTTCCAAACTACAACGGGCTACTAGTAAGCTTTAGGCCAAAGGCAGGGGTCCTTAAAATTTTGTGTGGGCTGAAATATTATTCTTGGACAATATTTTTTTTTTTTTCTTTTTTTTGTTGGCACTACTTCAGAACATAAAATTTATAGAACCACATTGATTCATTGAGGCAGAGGATAAGACTGTAACCATTACGATAGTATAGCAGCATCCCACCCCAATTGTTGTGGTTGTTGATGTTTACACATCTTTGCTGATTTCTATCACTATCTCTCTCTCTCTCTCTCTCTGTGTATTTATTTATTGAAAAAAGAACTACGTTCCCTGCTCTATGATCCAAGTCTACTACGCGCTGGTGTTCGCCTTATTTTTGAATGAAAAGCGTAGGCGGTAATTGATTGGGCTAACAAAAACGGCAGGACAAAAAAAAACGAGGACTATACGCCACATTGACAAGCTAAGTGGAAGGATAGGATGTCATCATCTTCATGTGTCATGGTGTTGAAAGTGAATATTGACGCTTCTAGTGGCTCAGCGAAAGAAAGGATATGTGTACATATACGTTTGCATGCATATATGTATCTTAACGTTTAACCTTGTATAAGCGGATGTATTTACATGACAGACACGAATCGTTTGTGTGATTGGTGAGAGCCGCTTTGTGACCAATATCGTGGGATGTCGGATGTCAGGACAGGAGGCACGTTCCGAGATTGGATTAATTAACTTGCCATTGATGTGGGTCTATTTTTAGACAACGACCACTTTGTTTGAATAAAATTAGTCACAGACAATCACTGCAGCCAAGCGTGGTGTGCAAATCTGATTACCCCAACGATGGCACTCCGTATTTTTTTTCCGACAAAAATCGATTTTAGTTTCTGCGTATTTTTTTCACTGTGCTGTCGGATTGTTCGCAGAGATGAATCGCTCCATGAAAGCATGGAAATGGCTCTACTTATAAGAAGTGCGAAACCGAACCTTTTATAGACAAGTTAAAATTGATTGTGTATTTTAATTGTGTTTATATAAATTTATATAAAGTTATCTCGTCCGAAGTCACCTGACGAGAAAATAAACAAATTAAAAAATTAGGCAAACGGATCAAGAACCCACGCGAAGTTAACCGTGCTAGTAAAACAATAAAGTTTGTGTTGGTAAGACTCAATGTAATCTCGCCATGCTTCAGAGCTGATTTTGATCAGTCCTCAATCTTTGGAGTAGATTTCCATCAGATGGGTCAGAACTCGAACGAAAAGTGGAAGTTTATCTTTTTGAGAAATCTTAGTTTAGAACTCTCCTTCCATGTTTTACCACGACCGCAAAATCGCTGTTGTACTACTGTGTCCAAAAAATAAGGTGACATATGAATTTAAACTGCGCGCGACGAAGGATTTGGAATTTTTTCTTTCTTTTTAGGTTGGTAGTACTGCCAGTCACATCTATGTGAAATTTCATGTCAAAATATATTCATAGTGTTTGAGATACGCGTCGTTTTGTGAGCTGCTAAAAGTGAGTTTTTCGTTTTTTGCGATGTCGAAATTTATTGAGCAAAGAATTTTCATTAAATTTTGTGTGCGGAATCAATTTTCTGCTGCGGATACGTTGAGGATGGTGCAGAAAGCCTTTGATGATGAGGCTATGTTTAAAAAAAATGTTTACAAGTGGTATAGTGATTTCCAAGCCGGCCGTGAACGTGTCGAAGACGAAGAGCGTTCTGGGCGACCATCAACCTCAACCGATGAAGCTCACGTCCAACCAATCAAAGATTTGGTGTTGAAAAACCATCGATTAACGATTAGAGACATTACTGATGAAGTTGGCTTATCGAAAGGCTCAGTCAATACCATTTTGAAGGATGCTTTGGGCCTCAAGCGCGTCAAATCTCGACTGGTACCGAAAACATTGAATTTTTTGGAAAAAAAGGCGTCGCGTTGAAGTGTGTGAAACAATGCTTTCCGACTACCAGGATGTCATGAAACGCATTATAACTGGCGATGAGACTTGGATCTATGCTTACGACCCCGAAACAACCGATCAATCGAGCGAATATCGTGCCAAAGGAGAGCCGAGACCAAAAAAACCGCGCTAAAGTCGCTCAAAAATCAAGGTCATGTTGACTGTTTTCTTCGATTATCGTGGTGTTGTGCTTTATGAATTCCTTCCAACCGGCCAAACAGTGAACAAGGAATATTATTTGAACGTTATGCGTCGTTTGCGTAACGCTATCCGCCTAAAAAGGCCGGAATTGTGGAAAGACAATTCTTGGTTTTTACACCACGATAATGCACCATCCCATACCGCACTCGTAATTCGTGATCATTTTGACCGTTTTGATACGATAGAGGAGATTCAAGCCGCAGCGAAGACGGAACTGAAGGCCATCCCGGAAAGTGACTACAACCAGTGTTTCAAAGATTGGAAAATCCGTTGGCATAAGTGCATTGCATCGGGAGGGGATTACTTTGAAGGGGATGAAATTGATTTGGAAGAATAAATAAAGAATTTTCAAAATAAATACAATGTCACCTTATTTTTTGGACACAGTTGTATCGTAACATTTCTGGATAAAATTTACTTCGACCGACAGCCAAGCTGCCGTAAAATCTACAACCTTTAAGGAGATAGCGGACTTTTTTAAGGTTCACCTTTACGGGGTTCCAGGACATAGGGAAATCCACGAAAACTGCAGAGCAGATGAGCAATGTGCATCTGTGACTACAATGCACCCTCACAGATGCACATAACAATATATTAACATACCATAAGCTGAGGTCAAACTTAGTATAAAATATAAAAACTTCAACCATCTTGCAACATCACCAGACAAACCTGGAACCTCCTTAACAAATAGAGAATCAGAAAGCTACTAAATCTCCTCAATGAATGTCCGATCATAGCAATAACAAGACATAGAAAGCTTTGTTCCCGTTTCTTCTCGGCTTTGCCCCAACTTGCTAGAGCAAACCCAAAAGACTTTGCTCAGTTCATTTGAAAAGCAAACTGTTCTCTCCATCTTCTCCTTATTCACCGTCCGGGAGGAAAACCTCTCAATACTCACTTACTCCCCAATAAAGGTAGATACGTTAATCCACATAACTCTCGCGGTATCATAATGGGCCAAATTGCTGTGTGCCGCCGAAGTTTCGGCCGAATTTTTGCTGAAACCGAAACTTTGGCCGAAATCAATTTTTTTACCGAATCTGGCCGAAACCGAATGTTCGGTCGGTCACTACTTATAAGTGAAACGGTGAAGAACTTGAAATTCCGAAATCTTTTCATGTTTCGGGAAGCATCCATCATGAAAAAGGGCTAAAGGTGGGCTTGCTTGAGTTGAGTGAGTGATGGTTTGTTCTCATTTTTGGATTTTTTTTTAATTTCAACAGAACCAGGTGATAATTGGTTTGTACACATTTGCGTAGAAAAAAAGAACAGGGCTGCTAGGACAACATTGCGGCACACAAGATTTCAATGCTCTGTTAATGACAGAACTTTTTATATGGAAAATGTATTCAATATTCCCCAACTAAATCACTCCTTGTAAAGAATAGATTTATTCAGAAAAAAAATTCCGCTGTATCTACAAAAAAATTGTGTCGTCCTATGTGAAAAGAAACGGCTGTAGAAACGTTGATGTCTTTTTCCATATGAAATTTAAAATCGTAAAATTGGTTTCGGGAAGTTCGGAGCCGGATTCAATAAGTTTTAAAATGATTCTTTTCCTATCAATTATCTGAAGAAAAATGTTTTTTTTTCGAATTTGTTTTGGAAGCTTATTTCTTAAACAAAAAAACAGGAGCAGAAAAGTTAGTTATCAATGCCTTCTGTTGTGAGTGGTGTTTTTATAACACTTAGACTAAGAACTGTGAAGCTATGTCATCCTAGAATAATTAACTTCGACAAGCCATGCAACCTTTTCACGCTCAAGATTATGATCGTGGACCAGATGGTTGTTTCCGGGTCACCCTGTATAAGACGAGTTTAAGCAAATACGAGCGTTAAAATCGATTTGGCGAAAGAAACGTTTGGCGAAACGTCGTCGTTCTTCTTCTACACTTTCCCGTCGCAAAAACAATCCATCCAAGACACTTCGTAGATATTAACCTGCAAAAAGCAAGGGCCAATGTGATCGAAAGTTTATTTGGGAACATGGAATTCCAAATGACAGTATTCCTCCTTTTACTATAAAGACAGCCCTTAAAGGACATAAACACTAACAGCGACACAAATCGGGTTGCCTTATTGATTAACTCCAGAATCCGATAGACCCATTTTCTACCTACTTTTATCGACTCGAACCAAACAAATAACTTTATGGCCGTCAATGAATCTGCCGTGATGGCAGTTGGAACAATCCTCAACCAGTTATAAATGATGCACATTAGCTGATGAGCTCGAGGGTGAGGCCGTCCAATTCTGCTCTGCTTTACAGGAATGACGTTTTATGTGTCAGGACAAAAGGTCATCTAGTGACACGCCAAAGTTAAGTTGAGCACATGTCCCGGTTATTTGGAATAAGATCGCTGATAAGTCTAAGTGTGTGAGCGGTTTCAAGTACCTTAAACAACTTACTTTATTTCCAGAGAAGGTGTGGGAAGAAAGAACCACGAAACGTTTGCTGCGCTTGCATTGAAAAAAGTTTTCAAAAGACGACTTGATTTATATTGAAATATAAAAAAAGACCAAACACTGTGTCCCGCATAGAACCAATAAAATTTGTAAAACGAAAAATGCATCGGAAAGGAGTTAATTCTTTTTAATAGCTTTTACGATTTTCTTAAAAACTTTTAACGATATGATGGGTGGTTAGTACGTTGATAGGAACTCCGACAGTAAGGACGATTTTTACACGTAGAGTATGCTTTCGCTGATGTTTGTGTTGGCGTTGAACGACGCGACCGAGTGTCTCACTCTCTTTATTATTATTTCATCACGATCAGGATTTCAGACATTTGGTTTTCTCGAAAGTTTAGCGTAAAATGCCCGAGATATGTTTATTATATTAATACAGAATGAAAGAAGGCTTTTTTTCTTTACATAACCTGACAGGCTGATTTGTCAATGAAGTGACTTTACTGAACAACTACGACATTGTTAATATTTTAACATCGCATTATTTGAAACAATCAAAATTTTTCAAGTCAAAAGAATAAAGTCATTTTGAACTGCTTGAATTCCTTCAACTCATTTTGAAGTCATTTATTATTGAGTTGAAGTCTTTGATTTCATTCTCAATGTTTTGAAGTCTTTTGAATGCTTGTAAGATTGCTGAAGGATTCTTCTTTGACTGCTTAAGGTTCTTTTGCTTACATTACAGAACAATTCAATTGTTTCGAAACATATTTAAGAATGGATTCACAATGATTTAAGGTGTTTTAAAAGGCTCATACAATTGCAAGAGTCTACGCGGAACTCTTCTTCTGGGCCTCTCTTGGCATATCGGAACTTTTATTGAAGATGTCGTTGATGATTTGGAATGCATCTTTATTATTTAGGATACTTAATATAACTTAGGCAGTCATATAGTAGAATTCAAAGTAGAACGTTGTCAGATTGTCTACCAACCTCGATGGATTTAATTTGACAGCATATTTGGTTTTTTGCGATAGCATGGCGACTTTGTAAGCATCAATTCATCACCCGCTGATAGCAAAGCTTATCGTACAGGCCAAAACAATGGTCCTAAAACGTCACTCAAAAACATTTCTCTAAATCATAACACTTCTTAAAAAAATAATTATGTTTATTCATTCCCTGAAAAGTTTTTATGTATCGCCATTTGCCCTTTTTGCCCTAAATTTCGAATGAACTTTTGAAATTTAATTATTTAGATATATTTATACCTTAACATTAAGTGAAATTTCATCTTTGACTTTTTTAAACTAACTTTTTAATTTCTTAAGCATTTCTGCAGAAAACATTTAAATATCTTTTATCGTGAGTGGCTGAGTTCGTCAGAAACGCAACCGCTCGACCGTTTTTTTATCAACTAAATTAACATAATTGTAGTAGATGGACATTATATATTTTTGTATTATTCGACGCACATCAATGCAGTCAAAAGACTTCAAAAAATTCAAGCAGTCTACGAATATTGCATCCTTTCGATTGCTTCAAATACTGACTTCTAATCTTCCCTTCGGCAAGAACCATTTCGTTTTTCAAATTGAAGCACATTTCATGTCTTCAAGGTTTCTTCATTTTCGTAAAGAACCAAAAACCTTGATGCAAATATGAGGATGTCTTATAAATATTTGAATGAAAAGAGGAAGCCAAACCAAACCAGACATGACTACAAATGTAACTCACCATATAAATAAATCCGAAACACAAATTTAAATTAATACGTTCGCTATGCGGCGCCCTAATGCGAGTCAATCTCTTCCAATTTTCTTCCTTAAAATGCGCAGCAGAAAAAAAATAAATAAAAAGTAAAAGCAGAAAAAAAGAAAATCCTAAATTTTATTACCATCATCATCGTTCATACCGTGTGCACCTCATCTCGTATCCTCAGGCTATCAGCTTTTATAACAAATCTACACACATCTGTACATCTAACTCGACTACTCTCGGGCAGGATAAATTTATTGTTCTCAGCGGAATCATTTCGCTTGATTTTTCCGATTTTTCTTCTCTTTACTAAGCTCCAAAGCACATGTCACACAACTTTTATGAATGAACCTAGATGAATCAGAGGAACAAA
This sequence comes from Orthonevra nobilis, assembly GCA_963555765.1. Taxonomy (NCBI): domain Eukaryota; kingdom Metazoa; phylum Arthropoda; class Insecta; order Diptera; family Syrphidae; genus Orthonevra; species Orthonevra nobilis. The sequence goes on along the minus strand of OY743224.1, from coordinate 104,586,334 downwards.
AAAAAAAGAACAGACCAAGCGCCTCCATTTAGGGCGCAAAATTATTATTGTCCCCGCGTAAATTTTTTCGTCCTTTTATTTGTGTATTGCCCTCTCAACTCTCGATGATTATATAAACACTAGTGAAATCAGCTCAGTGCTCAGGGGTGTAGAGAGGTGTCACTTTCCTATTGCTTGTGGGAAAGTCCTTCTCAATTATCTACCACCCTAGATTGAAAAAAAAAAAAAATTGGAATAGATTTTCATAGTGGGAATTGCAATCGTAAAGAGAAAGCTGCCACCGCCGCGCCGAAAAAAGCGTCTAGGCCACGGGGAGGTTCCAATGTGTCTAAGTATGTGTGGGAGAGAATATTATTTCGAATGACAGTGACTATGACCCCATTTTCCCCCTGCCACACGAGCACAGCAGCCTTCGATGACGACAACTCAAGCAAGGCGCCACAGTTTCTGTGGGTCCACGTGTGCTTCTTCTCATTTCCAGCTTCAACTCTACCAAGACGGAACGGAACGACTGAGCTGAGTGTTGTATTTGAACAGTTTTTTTTTTTTTTTGTAAGGATTAAAATAATATTCGACTTGAGTATATTTTCATTAAATTAACAGCAACAATAGTAGGGAACTGTTACGCAAAGATGGAGGCTGCTATTGTGGGTGGTTGTATTTTCAATATCCTGTAACGGAATATTGAATCAATCTTTATTTTAAGTTCATTGTAATGCTACAAGCGTAACTTTGGCGAGTAAAGTGATTTGCATTATCGATTGAATCACTGCGCTAAGCTTTTAAAGTGGGTGTTAGCCGTTCCAGGGAGGAGACTTTAACCTGTGCGAAACCGAGAATAATTATTTTTGATTCAACAAAGAAGCAGATGTTCAAAGTTCCAAAGAGGAATTGACAACCATGTTGGAGTGATATAAAGAAACTGTTGATTCCTAGAAGATGAATATTTTTGAAAATGCGACAAAAAAAAAATAAACCTTTAAGCAGTTAATTTTTGGCAATATTTTAACAAATGTAGATTGAAGAGCGACACTTACTAAGTTCGCTAAGCAAGTACCTTGAGAATAGAATTTAAAATCGGTCTGTTTTTTTTATAAAGACTCGAAAAACGTTTTACCAAGTGAGCAAATCAGGTTGAGGTCTTTTCATCGTTTAGTCAGTGATGTGAAAAAAAAACCTTGCTACAGGAAAAAGTACAGGAATGGTTAGCTCAGTTTTGAATAAGCATTCGAGACTATTTAGCACAATGGGATGCTACACAAAATGATCAAACGAAGTACGTCGTTCAAATTATTCAATACTTTTTATGTTCCTGCAGCTACAAATTCTTTTTAACAATGTCCTTGCAAGCGTTCTTTACATTCCTGATGGAGCTCCTCAAGGCTAAGGCTAAGTCCTATTCTTTATAATATGTACTCTAACTTACGTCATCTGGAAAATGGTTCGTCAGATGTAATTGGTTTTAATATTTAAACCAATCAAGAGTATGCTTTAAATACATTTAATCAATGTTTCCAAGACCCAAGCTATCTTCGTTACTTGTGAAAGAAGAGCTTGCTTACTTATAATCAATATATTTACAGTACTCAAGTTAAGTTCAGTGAAAATCGAGAGCGAAATATCTTAGAGTTCATTTGGACAGGTGTTTAACAAGAAGTCGTTTACAAGGTAAACATCACGATAACGACCCTAAATTTGTAACAAAATCATACAAGTGATTTTCAAAGCAATTATATAAGTGATTTTGCTAAATGGATCCCTCTTAATAGAGCAAATGCGCTAAGACGAAGTTAGAATAAGACCCTCAAATTGATCTTGAAACTTTGTTGGCATTTCTTAACAAATAAAGTGAAAATTACACCTGTCGCCAGTAATTACAATATTTCTTGTTTATCATCTGATAATGACATAGATAAATTTATTTAATTTTCATCTATAAATGACTGTGGAGATTGTGCACACAATTTAAACAGAGATCCAATATTTAAACTTTATCTTTCTACTAAATATTTTGCTTCAGAATGAAATTACGAAAATACCTTCTGTGTGGCAAATAAAAAAAAACAAATGCATAAATAAATATATATATATAAAAATATGATAAATAAATTAATAAATATATAGATAAAAAAAAATAAATAAAAAATAAACAAAATCTGTGAACGACATTATCTAGCTATCAAAATCTAGCTTTAAAAATTACTTTAATCTGTACTCAATTGTTCACTTTTTTATGTTTGCATACATATATATAAATTTAAATAAATAATTATTTGATTATAATTAACTTCGTTAACATTTGTAATGATATCCTTATCTATTTATATATCTACAATATTATATACATATACAGTGTAGGCCAAAACATAATCAATTGATTATACATTCATCTTTCTTTTAATCGAATCTTGTTTAGTTTTTGCAAAATTCAAAAAAATATTCATATGTATCTATCAAAAGCAACTAATTATTGCTGGATAGAAGATAAATCGTTACCTTGAAATCTACTACTATTTATTTTCAAAAGGTGAAATAGTGCATTCATAGGTTTCTTTTAGTTCCATGGTAAGCAAATTATTTTCGTGATCTAACTATTGGAAAATGACGAAAAACAATACCACAAAAGAAGTGAAAAAAAATTTAAATAAAAGAATATTATTGTAACAAAAAATATTATGGTAAAAGAAAACTATTCGAAAGTCAAGTTTTTACCGATTATTCAATGTACACCTAAGCCACTGGTAATCACGGAGGGGAAAACATAATGTTATGGACTGATTCATTAAATCCGCGTTTTAATTATTTTAACACTTATGCACTCCCATGGACAATCTCCAGAGCTGTTGGCTCGCAGGCTCTTCCGCCCGGCGTTTTTGATTTACTTTCAAAGGAAGCAAACCTTGCCTTGTGTAATTTGAATGGGAGTCCTCTTTTTTAAATATTTATTTTATACACAAAAAGCAATACAAAAGCGCAACTTAGGTATGTATGCTCAATAAGAACAAATTATCAGTTGAAGAAGATTAACTTTGATTGAAGCAGGTTTAATTTGATAAAGAAAATTTAATTTTAAAATTAAAAATTATTTTTTTACGATGAAAAAAAAGCTGCAAGGAAAAGCAATTTCTTTAGAAATAAAAATTGCAATTTTAGATCGCTTAGCAAAAGGAGAAAGCTCTACTGATTTTGGTTTTGTTAATTCAACAATAAGACAATTAAAAGGAATGAAGTTTCGATACGAAAATCCTTAATGTTCGGTACAAATTTAATGTTCTTTTTACACAAAAAATGTTTTAATAGAAAAAAACTGGAAAAGCACTGATAGTTTGGATTGAAGAACTAACCAAAAAAAGGGATTCCTTTAGATGGTAATTTAATAAAAAAACTTTTTGCTTTTATAAGAAGATAAAGCAATTGATACCATCCACTTCTACCAGGCCAATTAGTTGCAGTTTTATCACCCAGAACGAGATGACTGACCCGTTTCCTTTAAAGAAATGTTCCTCTGAACTCGAAGATAACCTGCGAGGTTGCATCAGCAGATGAAAAATCTGCTGAGCATTTTCCTGAAAAGTTTTTAAGTAACTTACATCTCGAAGGCTTAAAAAAAGTAAATGGTTTTGAAGCAGGCAAGGATAGAATAACATTCCTGCTTTATAGCAATGCATCAATTGATCGATTACTTAGTCGATCTCTTAGACCTGTGGTACTAAAGCATAAAGATCTAAAAAAAATTGCTAGTCCATTGGATGGCCAATAAAAAGGCTTGGGTAACGTCTACTGTTTTCACTGACTGGTTTAATCAATCATCCAAATGTTAAGATACTGTTTCTTTTTCCTTATTCAAGCAGCATTATTTCAAGGCATAATTGCTTCGTTTAAATAATGTTATGCCAAACGTACTTTTTAATTTATTTCGGAACAATTTTTTAGTGAGCCAGAGGTACCGACGTTTGAAAAAAGTTTTCGATTTGAGACTGCATTAGTCATGCTACTTCCGCAATCAGTAAACTTAGATCATCAAATTTAAATGCTTTCTGGAAAGCAGTCTGGCCTGGATGCATTACCAAGTGCAATGCAACTTATCAAACATTGAAATTTTCCACTAAAATTATTGCTTTGGCACATGAAATTTGTGGCGTAGGTTTCGATACCCTGAATGAGATTGATAAAAATGATTTGCTGGCAGATAGCCCCTTTAGTCATGATCGTTTTATTTGAATGATACTGGATGCAGTCGAAGATCCAGAAAATTAAAGTGAAGTCAAAGATAACACTCCTTCCCCACTCACTGCCAAGGTCGCTCGAGAAGGTCTTCAATCTTGCAAAAAATGATTGTAGAAATACATTATATTGATAATGACCTGAATTTTGAGCGTGCGTTAAATAATCCAGCGTGAGCTAAATAATTGCATTCCTGAGAATCAGGAACTCTACAAAAAATTACAGCAAAGTTGCAAGCTTTGATAACTGATTTCTTTATCAAATCAGCAGAACATTCAACAGTCGAAAACAGTGTTGAATCTATTGATGTAGAAGCAATTTCGTCACAAAATGAACTGACTGTCTTTTCCAGAGATAATAACGATGTCGCGCCACAAACGGTTGCGAGTATTGTCGAAAAGCGAAAATAATGTCTAAATATGTATAATTTTCATTTAATTTCTAAATTAAGTACAGTGAAATATTAATTTTTGAATTAATTGAATCAAGTGAAAATATTTTACTTACTCCTCGTTTCTTCAAACAAATTTATATCAACTTTTCTATTTGATTATTTGGTGTTATGAGCTCTTCGAACATTTTGGAAAATATCCCTAGATATACAATGTGCGATTTTTTAGTTTTATACACTTTTTGAAAATTAGGGAGCACATTCCTTTTTCTACAATACAAGTAGTGCCTTTTTATGCGATTTTTTGTGCGGTTTGTTGTGGAACGCATCCGCGATGAGAGAATTGAGTGTTCCGCAAAATAAACTCCTAAAAATGATGTTAAATGACGAAAGGGCCAATGTTGAATTGAATTCCGATAGAATACGAAAAATCAGGGAAATGCTTCTTATCAGATGCGACTTTCCAGACAACGCTCTTTTAAATGAAATGGTCAATTCGTAGGACATGATGTCTGTTTAAGTTCACGTTATTTATCAATTATATATAATTATTTTAAGGGAAATAATAAATATAATTATTTGTTATTGTTAAAATAATATATCTATTTTTTCTCGATATTTATTTAATTATTTATCGACTTATTTATTTATTTTTTTATTAAATTATTTATTTTTTTAGTATTTATTTATTAAGTTAGATATCTTTTTTTTTAGTAAATTATTGTAATTTTAAATATATAAAGTGCATCAGCAAACTATTTGTACAGAGAAGTTAAATAATTATTCACTTGTTTTTTTTTTTGCTTATGAAATAAAGGTTCTTGTGTTCGTAGTTTCCCTCTAAAGTTTTTGGGAGAATATATCCTTACATATTCGTCATTCGTTTAGTTTTTCAATTGTATAATATTATATTTATATTATATCCCTGTATTGTAAATAATAATAAAATAAATAAATTAATTTTAGGTGGATTTCCTAGCCACGGAATCAAACTTCACATCTTCAAACTTAATTAAGACCTCCCAATCATGTTCCTCGTCACTGAAGCGTCCTTCTAAAATTTGACTGATGGTCTAGTCGCTATAAAAATATTTCTTGCAACCGAGCTTATCCAGGAATACCGGATGTCCCAAAAATAGGATAATTCCACGGTTTAAAATATGCTGACGTAAGGATAGGGTATACAAACAAGAGATTTGCCAAACTTTAATTCTTTATTCCAATCATTTGTATATTCGAGCCGATGGGATCGAAGCTTGTTCTTAACGAGCAATAATTTTTCAGATACATAGCTAATAAGCTAAGAAAAACAGTGCCAAGCGTACGTTTGATTAAAAAAAGACACATTTTCAAGGTATATCGATTCTGTGCGAAGCAATTTATACTCTATTGACACACAGCTACTAAGCAAACTGTTTCGAATACTAGGCAGACCTTCACCTCATCCGATGGATCCATACCGACCAGTTCACAGCCAAGATTCACATAAAGGCAAACTGAGTCACATCCCAGGTCCTTTCTCATCTACAGTACAAATATAGTGTCGACATTTAATTTTACTGCCCGTTTGCCTGAGAAGAGCTCATGGCCTCGGTCATGACCTGCTACGTTATCCCCTCATCACTGCTCACGCACTTGGCCTGTGCCAAATCAAATGATTCACCACCATCACCTCCTCGTCTGTCTCGATATGCTCCTCGCATATTACATGATTACATTCTAACCCACCCGAAATGTTAACTTTTTTCATACAACCCTTGCTGCATGGGGTTGATGGACATTCTAGGCAAGTATAACAAATTTAACTAACTGACTGAACCAGCAACTCTTCTGACCATCGAAAGGTTGTTATTTGTGCCCTCAAAAATTGGTGTGGTCCTTTTTCTCACAGGTCTATCTACGGATGGGTTTTAAATAGATAGCGGCAAGTCTTCCTCCTGAAATTTGGGCATGTGCTCTTGGCCTAGATTTCATTCACAGTCAAAAGAAGGATACAAAAATTATTAAAAAAAAGCAAAACACCGGTTCACACACAGGCTTAACGTGTTGCTTACGTGTTGCGCGTAAAACAGGAGGGAGTGCCAACCGCTCGCTCATCCTTTTCACAGGGTGGCCAACAAAAAAAAAAAAAATATATAGCAAATCATTATTCAGGGAATCATGTGGGGATCATAAATTAAAAATTGCTTGCCATCATCACCCCCATGAACATAATCAAGTCAAGTTTATGAATGGCAAAGTTGAGGAGGACCGAGAGAGCGAAACGACAGCCTAAGGATTATTAGCAAGGTGTCTATTGTGTTGTACGTAAGCTCGACACGACCGACGACGACACGTCAATGGTGATGGGGCGCGAATAGGGGCGGAATTTTGTTTTTATTTTTTTGAAACCGAATGACTTGGGGTATCTAATTTCTAATTTTCGTGAAAGTATTCTTATCCCCGTTTGAAGGATTTGGTAGAAGGTATAGAAAAGTAGGTGTGCAAACAAATTAGAGGTGGGTATGTTTGAAAGGTTAACGACGCGTAACAAGGGCGTAAAATGGTGATGAAGGGATTGTCGGTGCTTGGAGTTGCTGACAGCGTAGATTTGAGAAAAACGATTTTCGAGGTGTTCCGACAAGATCCGTATGGGATGTGATGAATTATTTAAAGAGGTTATTTATGGGAACACCGACACATGTCGCAGGCTTTTCGTTTGACCGGTGGGATGTGTTTTATAAATAAAAAGACTCTTTCAAAGATAATTAATTGGAAAAACTTTACCTTAATACACATACAACATTTTCATTTTCTTAAAGATTATTCAACTTATTTAAAAAATGTTTTTCAAGTTTGTTTTTGTTTGTTTTTTATTTCGAGATTTGTCTAGTTCGTTAATTTTTCAAAGTGAAATTATTTTTTTTCGGGGCAGGCTTATCAGGCGTAAAGTTGAACGTTCTTTTTTAAAACATTAATCCGGAATATGCATTTTCATATGTAGCGCGGTGTGTAAGGATAGTAACAATTTAAATAATCAAAAATCTAGTGCAGCTTGGTTTAAAAATTATCGTTACCCCCCGCATACGTCAGGAGCTTTTGAACTGAACTGCTGACTGCAGAACTGCTTCTTGAGGAACATTTGGAGAAACGGATAGAACGTGTTTGGTTGCAATTACCCAATTCTAAACAAAAAACTGTTGCTTCTTCATAGACAAATGGCTTCCGCTTAAAAGCTGTGCTAATAGGACGACGCATACCAAGAGTACTAACAAATTAAAAGAAAATCATACCCGTCAAACGGCGACACTTACTTTATGCCTGCCTTGGCGATTACGAGGTACTTTGTGGATAAGAAGCCAAAAATACAAAAATTTTCATATGTAGGCTTAACAAGAGTCATAAACTAAATGGACAATAATCTGACGTATATCATGAATTGTTATATGGATTTAAATTTAAATCAAACTTAAATTGCAAAATAATTGTCTCTCAAATCTAGTTAATGATTTGTCAGCTAACGCAAGGGTATTCAAAGCTCTTGAGATTCATAAATCAGCATGTCCAGATGGTATTCCAGCTGATTCTTCTGAAGAGGTGTTCCGCCGCGCTGATAAAACCATGGCGTAAGCTTTTTCATGGGTTATGTTCTGCGTAAAACCAACAATCTAGATTTAAATGAGCACGCAACCGATACCGTACTATGAAAGCACATATATCGAAATTTGCAATGTGCACACTTATGTTAAAGACACTTTATTTAAAAAACAAATGGAAAAATAACCGACCATGTGTCTCTTATGAGACGGAATAAAAGAATTTTCGAAACATAATTCAAACCAAAAACTTCTCCGAAACCAATAAAAATCCTTAAAAAAAGCGAGGGAACTGATAAATGAAATTATTGGGAAGACACCGAAAAACCTGGATGAATAACAACCCATTAAAAAACTTTGGCAACGAAGTCAAAGTGGACAACCTGATGGAACTTTTCGCTTAAAGCTTTGTGGAAGAGATTTATAAAATTGTGACATCAAGCTAAAACCCAGAATTAAATAATCAATCTTTATTGAAGATGTAACAGTCGAGAAAGTGTGCAAAATACAAGGTGAACTTAAAACTAATAAGGCAGCTGACATGAACAGAATTAGATCCAGAGATTAAAAGCACAATTCGAAAGGACGTGAGTCACGTCAAAAGATATAAAAATGACACCTCTCTTTTACATTCTTTGAATGAGGATCGTCTCCGGATGCACTGCTAAAGTCAGCACATTCCCCGTCATTCATTTTTTGTAAACAAATGTGAATAGAGCAATGGGATGTGTTGAGTTCTATCAACATCTCCGTGAGAAGATGTAGATAAGAATTGCGACGTTTCTTGGCGTTGCATCTCGGACTCGATCCTCGTTCAAAATAAATCAAGAGAAAGTCTAAAAGACGATTCGAAACAATAAACCAATTTAACAATTTAAGTTGGTCTTTAGTATGATTTATTCTGAAACTTAAGTCGTGTGATCACTCATTTTATAGACATGAGTTTCAAACAAGCAATTTTAAGAAGTGATTTGAAAACTACTTTCGTAAAAGCAATTTTTAAACGGAGTACAAGGTCAGATTTGTGAAACTGTAGAACAATTTTAATACTGCCTATAGTAGACAAAGTAATGAAAAAGGTAATGGCCGAAAAACTTGAAGGTTTCCTGACTGAGGAAAAACAAAATCATTCACAAGAACAAGTATGGGTTCCAAAAATCCTGTTAGCGAAGATCTAAACAAAAACCATCACCCCTTTGTAATATTCCTCAACTGTGAAAAGCCGTTTGACACATTGAGCAATGTAAAAATACTGATTGACATCAGAGGATTTACTGATTTAGTGAACAGAGGACTTCAAGTAAAAATTTTATATCAGCACAGTCAAAAACAACGAATGAGTTATGGAGTTCGTCAAGGCTCATTACTGGGGCCAATTATTTTCACAAAAAAAGTTAATGAAATGCTCTCAATATTGAAGAAAAGTGTTGGATTCTCATATGCAGGTGATATGGCTTTAGTCACATGCTATCGTGATATAAATAGGGCAATAAAAAATCACAAATGGTCAAATGTGCACGGGATGAAATTCAACCAGAAAACAACTAAATTTATGCATATTCGACCGGCACAAATTTTAAAACACAAAATGTGGATGAAGGTGAATGCTTCTTATTATTTACATATTCATAGAACACTAAAATAATTTGGAGGGACCCACCCATATTGCCGATCTATTTTCAAAAATTTAAGAACGCAGAATTCGCGCAATTACGAGGCAAGTTAATCTCTCGCTAGTTGAATTTTATCAAACATTTGGAATACTCGCTTTGGGGAAATACAATGAACTGCTTTCTTAAAGAGGCGCAAAAAATTCAAAATCGAATCTTAAAGATGCTCCCAAAAAAAATCAACGCATTATCAAACTTTCGGCAACAGTAACCAGTCAATTCACTCACTTCATTAAGTTCATTTAAGTTCATTGTAGCCAGAGAGTATTAGAAGGACCAAGATTATAAATCCTCAATTAGCTTCATAAGAAATTAAAAATAAGTGTATTAAAAATAGAAAAAATAGAGTTTTTTATTGAAAAACTGTTAAATGAAAATCAAATATAAATATTTTTGTAAAATAATTATCTGCAGACAAGCCTCATAAGGTTCGCTTATAATTTATGTAAAGTACATAAATTTAAATGAGATTGAAATGAGTTGTTCTACTTCCATGCACAGGCAGGTGCTTCAAAGACCATCTTAAGCTTGCTCGGCAAAATTCAAAGTCAATTGCCTCGATTCAACACCGACTTAACGTCTACTACCTTTCAAAATTAATTTTTTTTTGATAAACGTTGCTTCAGCAAATTAGCCCGCTGCATTTGCACCCACCTTCTCACTTTCACCGTAAGACCCGCCTCACATTCCGAAAGGAATGTTCATAAAATTAAAATTAACCTCATTTTCTTTCGTAAAGTTGAGTAAAGAAATTCAAAAAGAATTTGCGTCAAAACTTTTTTCTTCTCAACCAGCATTATGTGTCAGCGTTATGAGGGTATTCAAAACCCCTTGAACATTTTTGCGCCTTAACCGCAATTAGAAAATTGAAGAGTACATCATTTTATCATGGAACTTATTTAAGGAGCACTAGGACTGGTCCAATGTCTAAACTGGTCTTATACCGAATTTAACATTAAGTGGACAATTGATACATCATTTTTGTGATTCCGTTTTCCACTTCGTTTATTTATTTATTTGATGCCCGGGGTATACCCCGGACTTTACTTAATACAAGCAATCTTCGTGTTATATAAAATATTGTTAAAAAATCAACCAGAGAACCAGATGGACACTTGTGAATGAAGCATTGGATGAGAGCGACGTCGAGTTCCTCCACCGTGTGATGGTTTTTCTTTTCAACTTCCCTGCCGAGGATATTTGGAGCTTACCCGTGGATTAACACCAAAACCACTTAAAACATCTAGTCGTAGAGAGACTTCCTATACGAACCGACCCCAGAAACGAAGATGAGTCAGCCAAAAAACGACAACGATATGCGCTCATCATAGCTGGCTTACTTACTTGCTTACGGACAGAAGATCCGTCGACTATCCACAACTAGTCGAAACACCCACAATGACTCATCTTGGCAATCGATGATACTTTGGCTCTCGTAACAACTCCGATCAAAACTTTAAGAAGCCGAATGAATCGTTCCCCGGATCGTGAACAATAGGAAGTAGCAGTAGATCCGGCTCAGATCCTCCAAAGATCGATGGCTTGATTATCAATATTATTATTTGACAGTCATTTAAGAAATGATTTTAATGCGGCTAAAAAAAATTTGATTAAAATAGCTTCTGTGTGATGTCAAAACATTTAACACTTTCGTAGATAGAGTCTTCCAATAGCGTTTATCAAGATTTCGATGGGAACTAAGCAAGGCAAGATTCACAACTAAAGCTCATATGATGTTGAGAGCAAACATCTTTAGGTATATCACGATCGAAAATACGCGTTGACGCGGTCGGGCCGAATTCCTAATTCGGTTTCGCATTGTTCCAACTTGAAAAAAAAAAAATTCAACTGAGCTATAAAAGTCGTAGCCACTATGAACCCCCTAGGATATTTTCTGAATTTTGACTTAGCTGAGCGGTGCTTTAGCTAAATGCCTTAAATGCGTTTTTATTTGTATTTGACTCCTAAGATCACGTATGAAACGATAAAAGATCTTCAAACTTTATCTTCAAGATGCACAGTTTTTTTTTCTGTTCATTGGGGTCTTTGGCCTGCCTTAGCTTTTTTTCATTTAATTTCGCAAAAAAAATAGCTCAATTTTTTAGGATACATTTTCCAATTCGTTTCAACAAAGATCTGCATAAATTAATGAAGAAACGAATATTTATGTCCTTAAAATGCCAATGATCGTGTCGTACCACTCCTTCGACCGGCTGCACACGTACAATTTGCAAGAAGTAATTATTATGCGCATTCATTTAACAGTAACGTGCAAGTTTAATCGAAAAATGGTAAAATGAAAAGCTGAAGGAATTTTTGTTTCCTAAAAATGAAAAATGTGTCCAGGCACAATAATCCAACATGTGTGCAGGTTTTTTTTTAGGAGTGTATCATCCTGCCTTAGTGAGGGTGGATTTGGATGGCATTGGGGATTATTAAATCCAGTGACAGCACAACAGAATCAAATATGTTAATCTCGAGAACAACTGGCGGCTGCCATGCGAATTCTGTTGCGGCTTGTAGACTTTTGTCAAATCGCTTTCCCTGCCACAAATACAGTCGTCACTAGTATCCGAAAACTACCTTAATCCATGCAAAGTCTGGTGGTAGTCAACTCACGGTAGGTCCTTCGAAGAGATACATACATACATGCATGGGCATAGAGGTGTATAGGAAAGCTTTTCGGGTCATTCACAAAGAACAGCAACAGCAGCAGCTGGCGGTGTAGGCTGCCTGGCTGGCAGGAAGGGCGGCATAGACAGAGTGCCGAGCCGTGTATACAGGAACCATATGATTGTTGTCTGACGCACAAAGGAAAAGGAAATGAAATATTTTATCGTATCCATACACACACAAAAATTCAGAGAAACAGAGAGAGAGAGAGAGAGAGCAAAGTATTGAACATCTCACTTACACAAGGGAGGTTCATTCTATCATACATTTACAGTGTATACATTTTGGGACTATGGCTTTGCCTTGCTGCCTTGCCTTTGCGGTGTGGCGTGCTGTGCCGTGCGCTTTGCCATTGCCAGTTTGTTGGGACTTCCACCGCAATGTGTCACCGGTTGTAAAGTGATGACGTAAATTGGATATAGTGCGGCTGTACTCAACCCGATGTGCGCTTGAATGGCAAGAAATTCACGAATCTGGGACTGGGATTGTGTTTGTGTGTGTGCGTTGTTTTTATGTTAGTCCTTGATCCATTCATGGCGGACGAGAGCTGGGTGGAATTTTTCAAACTCACACTTTTGTTTGATGAAAATTAAAATCAGGCAAAACTGTGCCACTTTTTGACGTCGTCGGTCGTTTTGTGGTGTGGCGGGAAAATTTAGGCGACTTGAGAGGTTCATTAAAAACGGAAAATTAAACAAAAGAGACGAGCTTGTTGGTTTGATGAGTATTGAAAGTCTACGTAGGTTTTTGGCTGGCAGTGCAGAGAAGGATTTCATGGCCTATGGGCTTTGCCGCATTTAATCATCATCAATTGTACTCAAACCGCCGGTTTCTTGGGGAGTTTCAGCACAACTTAGTTCCGCATTCCGAAGTTAGAAATCATCAAGGCTTTTTTTGAATGTACGAACAAGTGTGTGTGAATTTGTCTTCATTAAATCTTTTGCGCTGTATCGATCATACGTTTCAAGAGAAGCGACATAGGAGCGAACCATGAACGACATAAGCTGGAGTTTTTTCCTGTACCTGCATTCTTTTTGGCTACATGAACCTCGCAAATGCAAAGCATTGGGAGCGCGAACACATGCTTCTTAAATAATGTCATTCTTATATTTCTGGCTCCAAATAACCGACACTAGTGTAGAGTTCTCACTCTGACTTTTGCCGCCCTTGCCAACGGCAACTTTGATTTTGGACAAAAATAAATGACAAAAAGGCGATGTCACATGAACATGATGTACAAGAGCTATGAACAAATTTCCTCTTATTTTTTTTTTTTGCAAAATATTAACAATTTAAAGAGAGTTCCATGACTCGTCAAACGTTTAGGGTAAAAGCACATTCGAGAACGTCAGGTGCAAGTGGGCGTATGCTTTCCTGAGTGCAAATCCTGATTTCTTTGGTGTACACACACTGCAAGGAGATAAGAGACTACCAAGGTATTCATATGCATAGAGATGCTACAATTACAAAAGGATATAGTTTTTTTTTTAAATAATTTGCTCACTCTCAAGGGATTATGACTACCCTTATTCTGCATATTGCACTGAGCGAGCAGAAGAATTAGAAGAATTGAAAAATTTGGTGGTGGTTTTCATCTCGAATTCATTGACTGATCGGGACGGAGAATTCGATATAGACTTATTTGTATTCACATAATTCACAGTATTATTTTTTTATAATTCACAGTATTATTTTTTTTTCCAAAATAAGTTAATAAACTACAGAATTGTGTTTTTTGAAAGATTGGCGTTGAATTTCAGCATGTTTCACCACTGCTGTTTTTTTTCCCTGCAGAGATTAGCATAAATGTCCATATGGGGAAGTCAAACTGGCTGCTTGGCTGATAGTTCCATGAATCCAAGCGACTCTATTAAAAGTGAAGAAAAATTTCGCCTTAAAGTAGAATACATAGGTGGCAATGATATCGGGAAGAAGCACTGCGCTCAAATTTTAGGATGGAGTTCCAAATTAAAGCGATACTTTTCTTAAATAAGTCAAGCTATGAAGCGGAGAATAGTAAAATGTTGGGGCGAATATTATGCAGGTAAGTTAAGTGACTGTAAAGGAAAAATAAAAAAAGGAGTTGGCACGAAATTGTCAGAAAACAACAACACTGCTATTCGCGGATGACTCAGTCACGTATTCTTCTTCCAGAATGCCCGCTTTCCGCAATGTTGAGGGACATATCCTTTAACTCTGGGACTACTATCGAAAATGGGGAATTAAAATAAACACGACCAAAACCGAACTTATCTGCTTCAGGACCGCCTCATACAATGGTTCAGCCACCAAGTGCAAGAACCTTGCCTTGACCATGCCCGATAACTCGATCATTCGACCAAAACAAAAAGTCATTTATCTAGGAATTCACTTCGAAGAAAGATTCAGGTTCAATTCCCATGCGACAGCCACTCTAAAGAAGGCCAACCCAATCCACCCACTGTTGACAATAAGGAATGGTTTGTATACAAACTCTTGCTATACAAGCAACAAATCCGTCCCATCGTGACATATTGCTTCCCGATATGGTTCACTATAAGTCCAAGCCTAAGAAAGAAAATTCAAATCTTCGAGCGAAAAGCACTTCGTTACTGCACAGGTCTTCACCGAAATCCAGAAACCCGTAACTTCTATAGTAATGAAATACTATCCGGCACGGCAAACATGCCACCCATAGAAAAGTATCTATGCGCAATGTCCTCAAAGATGCTATGCAAAATGCCTTTCCGATTCCAACAGTATTATCAATATAATTACAGCTAGCCCACATATTGAAAATGTCCCTTCCATGCTGGAACCGGGATATAGAATAACTCATGAAGATGGATTCATAGACGACTTCGACAAGAGTAAGCAGAATCACCCCAACTATCACCGGGGCGTACACTCGCCATCATCAACAGCATAATAATAATCATCATCATCATCATCTTGAGCCCTATGCTCTCGCAGAAATGTATTTATACTAGTTATAAGAAAAAATTATTGAAAAATTATTCATGAAAAATATATCTGAGCAATAAAGAATAAATTGTAATGTTCATCTGAAGGTCTAATTTATTATCTATTATTTATTATTTATTATTTATTATTTATTATTTTTTATTTATTATTTATTATTTATTATTTATTATTTATTATTTATTATTTATTATTTATTATTTATTATTTATTATTTATTATTTATTATTTATTATTTATTATTTATTATTTATTATTTATTATTTATTATTTATTATTTATTATTTATTATTTATTATTTATTATTTATTATTTATTATTTATTATTTATTATTTATTATTTATTATTTATTATTTATTATTTATTATTTATTATTTATTATTTATTATTTATTATTTATTATTTATTATTTATTATTTATTATTTATTATTTATTATTTATTATTTATTATTTATTATTTATTATTTATTATTTATTATTTATTATTTATTATTTATTATTTATTATTTATTATTTAATATTTATTATTTATTATTTATTAATTATTATTTATTATTTATTATTTTTTATATTTTATTTATTATTTATTATTTATTATTTTTTTTTTTATAACATCTTCTTTTCATTGTTTGGTCGTAGAGACTTAATTAATCGAAAATCTGAAATCACCTCTTCTCTCTTTCCCCTTATCAAATCCGGGTCATTCTGGCTTTTCCTTCAAGTTTAAAATAAATCTGTGATATAAATTAAGTTTAAATAAGCTAATATTGCAGTAGTAAGGTATTAAGAGACCATATCTCTGTAAACATATAATTATACTAGAAAATATTATATATTGCACATTTAATGCAACAAAATAAATTAAAAAAAAAAAACTGAAGGTCTAGCAAATTATTTTTCAAAACGTATTGCTTTCTTGTTGCTGACGTGATAAGCTACATTTTTAATTTATCTAATTGTCGCCAGGGGTAGTTTTCTTTTCCTACATCACTGAAAGCTGCTGAGATTATCTCAATCTCAAAGAAATTGAGACTTTTTTGCTTATTTGTCCACCTTGAAATAACATCTTTTTCTTCAGTGTTAATAAATTAAAAACTACTTAATATCTATGATAGTTGTTAAAGTAAATGGCCAGATCATTACAGTCTTTATGATGCAATTAGGATAATCAAACGATATTACATATTTCTTTTTATTTGAATTTTTACCGATTTATTAATAATTTTTGCTTGAAAGGAAAACGTGGTGAAAAAACCTTATACAATGGTATCATTTTTAATGTCCTTAGAATAATACGCCTAAATACTACTACGATAACTTAACCTCAATAAACCTTACTAAGACTAATACAGAATCCTGTCATGTAATTCTCAGATCATAAATATATGAGCTTCAAAAGATATTATAGTTATCTTATCCAGCTGAGATATTGTATGTCAGAGTTCAGCCTGTCACTAACAGTTAGCCACAACCCAATCTAGCCACCAATATTTTACTGTATTAAGCCTCTCGTTATTTACCTTATCCATTTTCAGGCACACTTACGCAGTATCTGAAGTTTGCATGTCCATCCTCAGAGTTAGAAGGCTCATAGAGAATACGCTTGTCTGTCGCCCTTCTAGAAAAATGATATATTATATCAAGATGCACACCTAAGTACTTCACAACACTTTTTGATTTTATGTGAAGGCCGTTAGTACTCGCTATACTTTACTATACGTTTGGCCGTCTGTTACTACAAATTTCTTATCATAAACCATGCATGCTTTCATATTTAGCAGATGAATTGGAAAGTCGTACCTAATTAGTTTGTATAATAATCTGTTGATCCAAACCGTTTCAAAGGCTTTTTCTATATCCACCAGACATGCAGCTGTGCATCTTTTTCCATTAAGATTGCATTCGTTATCTGAAATCAATAAAGAAACAGCATGCACCGCCGAATTGGTTCCGCGGTATAATCTCCTTGCTTTCACACGTAAAAAAAATGGACTTATTAATTACTATTTCAAATATCTTCCGATGTTAGGCATGAGACTGATTGGCCTATAGTTCGAGGGAACTGAAGGATCCTTCTTCTTTTTAGTTATTGGAAAAACATTCGAAATTTTCCAGTTACTTGAGAAATAAAAGTTGTTTAACAAATTATTTTTTTTTGTAATAATTTACTCACTCTCAAAGGATTATGACTACCCTTATTATGAATATTGCACTGAGCGAGCAGAAGGATTAGGAGAAGAATTGAAAAATTTCGTGGTGATTTCAATCTCGAATGCTTCGACTGATCGGGACGGAAAATTCGATGTAGACTTATTTGTATTCACATAATTCACAGTATTTTTTTTTCAAAATAAGTTGATAAGCAAGAGAATTGTGTTTTTACAAAGATTGGCGTCAGTGTAATGAGCTGACAAACCAAACGATAATTTTTTTGACGACAAAAACTTGGAACTTCAGCATGAAACACCACTGCTGTTTTTTCCATTAAAGAGATTAGCATTATGGGGAAGTCAAAATGGCTGATTCAAAAATTTGTAAAATTTTTCCTCTATTAAAAGTGAAGAAAAAGTTCGCCTTGAAGTGGAATACACACGTGGCAATGTTCTCGGGAAGAAGCACTACGCTCAAATTTTTGGATGGAGTTCCAAATTGAAGCGATACTATTCTAAAATAAATCAAGCTGTGAAACGGCTAATAGTAAAAAGTTGGGTCAAATATTATTCAGATAAACTAAATGACTGTAAGGAAAATATAAAAAAATGAGTTGCCAGTAATCAATAGCATAATAAGTAGAGAAATAAAAAAAAACGAGTATTCTTAAAATCGAAGAATAAAATACATTAATTTTTGACCCCAAAGATGTTGTTAAAACATATACTTCGAATCTATTGCAGATTCCTCTTGCTTTAATCCTGCTCACATTTATTGAAGTTGTTTTCTATATTCCGATAAAGTTGCATCGCATTATGCATCTCCACAATCTGCGCTCATTTTCATTTGAAGGTCTTCCAAATTATCTTTTAAAACGTATTGCTTTCTTGTTGCTGACGTGATAAGCTACATTTTTAATTTATCTAATTGTCGCCAGGGGTAGTTTTCTTTTCCTTCATCACAGAAAGCTGGTGAGATTATCTCAATCTCAATGAAATTGAGACTTATCCAGCTGCTATCAAAATTTCTTAACTCTTTGAAAAATGTATGAAAGACCATATAGGACCCTTTTAAAACAATATTTTTTTATTTTTAATGACCGTTTTGGTTTTTTAAAAATTAAAGGTAAATCTACTGAAGATGCAATCTTTTAATTATGTACTGAGATATGTGATGATTGCACTAAGACATATAGTATGACATGATGAATCAAAGAATCCTTCTAGATAAACTATAAAGAGCTAGATTAAGAGGTTCTGTATTTAAAAATAAGACTGCAAAGTGTTTGATTGGGCGGAGTTTTAAGTGATGAGCTAGAAATATGTATTGGAGCTCCACAAGGTTCGGTTTTGGGGCCCGTTTTATTTCTTATTTGCATAAATTAAATTTTGAAGCAAAAACTCAATAGCATTATGATGGCATTTACAGCTTCCTGATTTGAATCGGAAATAAAATTAGAGAAAAAATCAAAAATATATTAAGGCAGAGGTTGGCAAAACACGACAAGTTCGTGTAACAAAATCAAACATAATTATGTTTTTTATTTAGCCAAAGCAAGTGGAAGATGCATCGAAGGATTTGATGTACACCAAGCATACCAGAGAACGAACCCAATTCCTTTGCTAATCATTATTGTCCCTAGTTATGTGGTACGAAAAAGTGACAAACTCCTTGTTTATGCCGGATCTAGGCTCAGCCAGAAATGATGCTGGATAAGCGAGGATGAAACTCTCCTGCAATATGCCCATTATGAAGACATCACTGATAGCATATTGGAGAGAAAATTCCGCAATCTTCTTGGACGAGTAAATGTTCAGTTTGCTCAAAATAGTCCGAAGCTCACATTCGGTTCACAAATTTGGATTATGATCAAAAATTAATGGTGACATCAGGTATAAAAAGGTTTCATTGAATAACAAGTTCAAATATTCGGGGCAGACATCATCTCGAACAACCAATATACAATTGAGTGGTCAAAGGAGAGTTCCCTCGAACTCCGTCAAAGAGGCAATATCAATCAAAATTACCTGACAGAGGCCTGTTGAAATTCTTTAAAGGAAAAAACATAATAGGAAGGAAAGAGATTCATTAAGTTCGGATCACAACCTCGCCTTTAGGGAAGTGGAAGAAAAGGGAAAGATAATCACCGAAATCACACTTCCTTTGACATTTAAAGGACTCTACACATTTGATAGGAATTATCTGCTCAAAACGTCTGTTCGCTTTTAACTTGTTCATACTTACAAGTTTTCATTTTATAAAAAAAAGAATGGGGAAAGCATTTGTTGGTTTTAAAGAAGGATTTTGTAAATCATCATTCTTCGGACTAACAAAGTCTTAAGTTGGTAAATAAAAGCAGTCTTTAATTTACAAATACTTTTAAAAGTGACGCCAAGTGCACGGAATAAAATCGCAACTCTTATCTCTGACTTTATGAGGAAGGAGATGAATTATTTTTTTTAATTTTTATCAAATACTTACGAGTCCGATTGACGATATAACGCGCGAATGATGGCTTGCGGGTTCAGCAAACCTTTTTTTTCAACGTTTGAATTTTCAACGATATAGAGTTAGAGTATTTCATTTTACTTTCGATGCGCTGTTTATTAGATTAGATTTTATAGAGTTAGTAAATTCAGCGCCAACTATGATACGCCAACACAACTATTAATCGATTCTCGGAAATGTAATTGGAATTTTGTTCATGAAAAAATACTGAAGAGCGAATCAAAACCATTCAGGATCCCGCTCAAATACACACAAATAACTGCATCGAAATCGGTCCAGCCGTATAGGAGGAGTTCAGTGACATACACACGCACAGAAGATTTACGCACATACACACGCACAGAAGAATTTAAAAAAATTAGATTAAAGTTGGAAGTTCACAACTTCAAAACATCCAAATGAACTATGAACTAGTTGTTGGTGACGGGGCAAATAGAATTCGTTTCATCAAACGAATGTCCTGCATTTTATCCTGGCTTCCTCATGCCCAACCGTATTTTTTTCCCCTTATTCAGGTTATGTTCTTTCTCTGTTTCTTGTAAGGAGTTTCCGCATTGGTCAAACTCATCATTCCTTTCCGTACTATAAGCAAGGAAGTAATTAATGGTATTCTATATGCGGACCTTGACAAAAATTTCCGATTTCAGTTTCTGCTTCCAAGGATCATGAATACAATCTTAATGATGAAGTGTTCATCATTTCGAACCAGTGGTTCGGTCTTCACATTTTAAGTCACCTCGAAGAAATCGAATTTTTGCTTCGAATCCATAAAACAATTGATAAGCATTTTACACTTGCAGCAGCAGTAGTTTCGGATCTTTTATAATTCCTTCCTTCAAATGGTTGAAAGTCGATGAAGCATAACTTTAAGATTAATGTTCGTCGGGTGGAAATTTCAAAATCTTTCTTAATCACGGGGGATACCATTATGCTGTTGCTATGGTGCATTGACAATTACAAACTTATTAAATGTCATCGAGGTGGTGATGAAAATGTATTTTAAAGCCAATGGCAAGTTCATTTAAATAATGTCAAAGTTGATACTTTATCCGTCAAATTAAAAAAAAAATATTTGACTTAGGACAGCCTCACAGAAGTGGTGACTTAAGGACATCGAAAATTGAATAACATAACGAATAGGAAATCTTTTTCATAAGCAATTTACATGATATACCATTATTATTTAAATAAAAATGTTTTTAAGAAAAATTAAAAAACGCTTTAAAGAAAAAATGTTTGATGCCGGAGTAGGAAAATAGTGTTTAAATGTTTTTTAAGAATTTCAAGAGCCAAAAAAAAAAACAATGTATTTTGGGTGGAGTGAAATTTCAAAAGCTTTAAATTAAACTAAGTAATTCTTATTAATTAATTTTGATACTCAACGTTATAATTCTTAGTGAGATACAAAAGCATATAACATATAACAAAATTTTAACAATAACAAAATAAACTTATTACTAAAATTAAAATAAGATCAAGACAGAAAGTCAGAAAGTAAAGATTCAAGGTTTGTAAAGTTAAATGAGTGTTGAAAGAGATGAAAGAGATAAAAGATGGAGATGAGAATGAAAGCGGTGAAGAAATTACGTCAATGCAGTTAT
Organism: Orthonevra nobilis; assembly: GCA_963555765.1. Lineage (NCBI taxonomy): Eukaryota > Metazoa > Arthropoda > Insecta > Diptera > Syrphidae > Orthonevra > Orthonevra nobilis. The sequence continues at coordinate 104,564,578 of OY743224.1, read as the reverse complement.
ATGAAAAGAGGAAATACCATAGATACTATGTTTAAAAGGTTTCCTCGTAAGTTATAATTTGAAATAAGACAAAAGTTGCGATAAACCGGCTTAATGAAGAAAGTCGTCAATACCTTAATACAGTATAAATGTCGGACAGCAAGGAAGTTCAAGTCAAAGAACAAAATAAAATTAAGCTGCCTTCTAGGTTTTCGAAATATTTTTTTTTTAAAAAGACTGTTTCTGTATATTTGTACAAACTCTTCAATTAATTCCATATTGAAGTTTAGATTGTACAATTCCATATTATATAATTTTTTAGAGACTAGCAGAAAAAACTTTCCGCAGATAAAAATGGTGTCGAAGTGTTCAAACTGAAATACTTCCTTAAAGCATCAACATGTTTCGAGATACGAGTGTTGATGGTGAGCCCCAAGTATTTCAAATCATGACCATCTTGCATAAGAATATTTAACAAGCCACTATATTACAAACCTTCATTGTTCACCTAACTCTTCTGTTCGTCCTGTGCAACTTGCATCATAAGAGAAGTCACTACCTATTGAGAATGAACCAATGATAAAAAAGAATAAGGCCCAGAACTGAACCCTATGGCACCCCTGAATTGAGGATTTTAATATCACATCTGATTTCATCGATCTTTTTTAAAGTAAGATTCAAACGATTCTAGCTGAAAACCATGAAAGCCCGTAATTGAAGGTCTTATGTCTTATGACATTTATTTATAAGGTCAGCTTAATTTACTTAAATTTACTTCACAGAAAATTGAAGGACATACCCTCAACTAAAAAACATGATTAAGTTGCGATTCACACAAGACCAATTATTTTGGACATCTGGACTTTCCAAGAAGCCCACATCAGCATGGATGAATACTTAGTTGCAATCAGTGTCGCCGAAAAAAGATTTCCAAAATGCCAAGAGACCCCACAATTATAATCAAGGGTTTCCATCATTGACCGCGTAATCCCTTTCCTATCCTCCCTATCCTTTGATGCCGCCATCATCAAGTGTAGCCCTCTTATGTGCTTGGTTTGGCGAAAAGAGCAAGCAAAAGTATGCATATATAAGCAAGGATATAGAGATGACTGCGAAGATGACGACAATGTTGTCTGTCAGAGCTAATGTCAAATCCAGAACTGCTAACATATCTGAGTTCTAAAGTGTCGCTTCACGTTAAAGAAAACGTAAAAAAGACTCGAATTACAGCGAACTATAAGAGGAAGAAGTTGGCTCAGATCTGGAAGGTCTGTTCGTATCCTTCACTGTCTTTGCTTAGACGAACAGATGTGTGCTACGAAAACGGGTGAACAACACACCCGTGAGCTTCTCGCATGCTTTTGAAATTTACTCTAGCGCAGGAGACATTCGTGTATCACAGAAAATGCGGCAAAATCACATAGTACATATTTTGATGACATATTTGTTGACATATCTCAGAAACGATGCGAACATAGGAACCATGTGGTCAAATCGAGTGCCAATCAATTAATTGTCGCCAATGCCAATAGCATAAATCTAAGCAGAATTTTTCGTGTATTTTTAAAGTGATGCCTGCTTTCAACTTACATTGGAGTCAAATCATTTGCCTTTTTATTAAGCAAGCGTAGGTTCTGTTCTAATCGCCGTCCAATTTAAAAACAATTTTTATCTTCCTATAATATCGTTGACGATAAGCAAAAGGGCTGGAATTAATTTCAAATACATTTGTTCATATTTTAAAAAGATGTGTATTAAACTCAGCATATAGAGATACTCCTTTTGGATCTACCACTAAGGCCGGGTTCGTAAAAAACGAATTGGCTCAACCGTTTTTCATCAACTTAAGTTTGACACAACGGGCCATTTTAATAAAAGGGAGAGTAAGGTTAATTCGTACGAAAACAGGCATGTGACCACAGAGTTTAAACTTCTGTATAAAAACCAATAGTACATTAAATTGAAGAATATTGTATAAAATTTGTATGAAGAAATATTAAAAATCACGGCCATGGCAGCAATTATTCGGACGTGTCTCTTACGGTGACCCTCATAACTTGGAGCTCATCTGAAATCAAAAAATCAAAACTCATTCATTAGATAATTGGTTTTCCCAACCCAAGTTGCTTGGGGGGTTTTTCAAAATTTTAATTTTTCACTTTTTTGAAACACTTTGAAGGGAAAAAGGCTTATTTCAAATTGAAAGATAAAAATTATTTACAAAATTTGAAAAAAAAACTCTTCAGCGTTACCTCGTAAAAATTGTACAGAAATATTGTTCAAAATTTCATAAGGATCGGTGTAGCAATTATGAAGTTATGAGGGACACCGATTTGGAAAACGTGAGTTGCTTGGAAAACGCTTTAAAGTCTTGAACACTAAAAAATCTGGTTTAAAAACGTATAAAAATACTCATAACTTCGTCAATATTGCTCCAATCGACTTGACACAGTATTCTTAAAATATTATGCATTCACTTAAAAATTAAAAAAAAAAATTAGTTCCCCTCAAAAGGGATAATACTTTATATGTTTATTTTGAAAGTCTATTCTAAATGCTGGTGCACGATTTTTTTGTGTGTCAATTGTGCGACGTTTCTTGATTTATAATAAAGGGTTTTTCAACAGGGACGCTACAAAACGACGCCATATTTCTTGCCACTCTTTTGACATTTCTCTTCAGTAAGGCTTACCATTTCATGATGGAAAGATATACGAGCCAACAACGAGTCGAAATTATTAAAATTTATTATCGAAATTCGGAGTCAGTGGCCTCAACGTTAAGAGCGCTACGTCCAATTTATGGTCGTCATGGCACAGAACAAAATGTTCCTGTGCCAGTGAGACAAAGAAGTGCCAGTATTGTCGAGAATATTGCTGCCGCTGAGGCTTCAGTTGCAGAAAGCCCAAATGTGTCTCTCACACGTCGTTCTCAAGCGTTGGGCATCCCTGTGACGTCGTTGTGGCGAATTTTGCGAAAAGATCTTGGCCTACATCCTTACAAGATTAAATTGACGCAAGAACTGAAGCCGCTTGACCACCAGAAGCGTCGTTTGTTCGTGAATTGGGCTGAGCAACAACTTGAAAATGATTCGGATTTTTATCGAAAAATCATCTTCAGCGATGAGGATCATTTCTGGCTGAATGGCTCCGTCAATAAAAAAATATGCGGTATTGGTCAGGCAGCAATCCACACGTACTCCATGAGTCATCATTGCATCCCGTAAAAATTACGGTTTTTGTGGTTTATGGGCCGGCGGCGTCGTTGGGCCGTACTTCTTCCGTGATGATCAAGACCATCACGTTACTGTGAATTAGGATCGCTACCGTTCAATGATAATCGAATATTTTTGGCCCCAGTTGGATGATATGGACTTGGAGAACATGTGGTTCCAACATTACAGCGCACCAAGGCACACAGCCAATGTCACAATCAATTTATTGGACACCTAGTTTGGAGAACGTGTTATCTCACGAAATGGTCCAGTCGCTTGGCCGCCTCGGTCGTGCGATTTGACCTCGTTAGACTATTTCCTGTGGGGCTACGTCAAGTCTATGGTCTATCCCAATAAGCCAGTGACGATTGATGAACTTCGTACGAATATTGAACGTAAAAATGCAGCAGTATCGGCCGATTTATGCTTGACAACCGTCGAAAATTGGGTTCAGCGTTTGGCCGTGGTGGCCTTGCAAAAGAAGTCGAGTTCCATACATAATGGCATCGAACGTACTTTCACAGAAATAAAGAATTTCATTGATATCCAAAACCGTTTTTGTTTTATTTAAAAAAAACTTTTGTAGCGCTCTTATTGAAAAACCCGATATTAAATTAATAAAATAATATTTTTTTGTATTGAGTTGTAATAATATAAAATTATAAAGTATAGATAATATAATCGACATATGGTCGGTTTTGATCATATGGACCTTCCATTCGATGGTTGATGGCCGTCCACTGTCATCCCAAAAAACCACCACCCTCGAAGCCAAAGAACTCTTACAAACTGACTCCAGAGTTTCGATATGACAACACGGGTCATTAATGTTTGTTTCTAGACAACAAGAACCTGGAGTGTAAGTCAGAACCATTAGCATATTGCACAAGTTACGGGTATAAGCTGGCCCCCTTCAATTCAACCTCAAAGTCGTGTTTTCTTGCCCTCCATCAACTTTAATGTTAAACAGACATTTTCTTTTTTGTAATTGACGTATGTACATGCTGCACCGAGCTTGGTTTTTTTTGTATTTACTTAACTCCTGCTTAAGGCGGTGCAACTATTTTTATCTGTAAAAGATGAGAACTTCTTCTACTCAAAATATTTAAGACAAGAAGGCATGGAGGTATTCAGAACGTATTTTGTCAAGGACTTGCTAGTTTCGAAAATAGCATAGAAATTAAAGAATGAATAAACTCTTGATAACCGATGTTTTCTTAGGCTAAAAAGGCCAATGGAAGGCTAAGTGGAAGCTCTATCCGTCAACATGACCACTCAATAGACGATAGACGTTGGAAACAGAAAGAAGAACACTGTTATCGAAGTTCTGTGCCTCAAAGAAAGAAAAAGGTGCTTTTATCTCAAATTAATTAGGCAAATGTTTTTGAAATAACAACAAGTGCCTGCTTTTGGCCCAAAACAAAAAGAAAATAAAAATAAAATTAACCCACAACAAAGACGTCCTAGATCTTAATTTTATACAAAATGATAATACAGGTAAAGAAGCCGTCTTCGTACGGATATGTTTTTATTTCGCGAACCAAACAATGTGCATGTTATGCGTGAGGGTGTTTCCTTTCGTTCTTTAAGTTATCCTTGTTAATATTCGAGTCACGTTTTTTTCACCAAGAAAAACTCGGCAACAATGCAAACCAAGAAAGAAAGTATAAGACTGTGAAAAGATAGTCCAGGGCTTAGGTGTATGTATGTCACCATCAAAGTCAACAACGGCGTCGTTCCAAGCTTTTATCGAGGACAGACATGTCGAACCTTTTCTCGTTGTTTTTTTAAAAAAAAAAACAACAACCTTATTTGTATGTCCCAAATGCAAAGACCTTAACCAATTGCAAAATAATATAAATAATAAAGGTCAGGCTCTAATCTAACTTACCTCCACTTAAAGAACTCAAGTTGTTAGGGTCGAATGAAAACGCACACATAGAATAGGTATCCTTGAACGACAGCAGTGTAGGAAAAATGTTAACCGCCACAGATAAGATATTTTCAACTAAACTGATTTCTTTTTTTTTTTTTTCTTGCAGTACACATGTGTATTGCGAAACTGTTGCTCGCTTTTATTGAATATACACACGCAAAATAAAAAAAACAGGTGACATTTGCAAATAACGTGTCATCAGCGAGGCAGTTAACTCTTTTTCCACCCTGAAAGGAAAAGTTGTGTGGCTTTAAATGATTGCAATATTTTTTCAACTTCATTCGATTTATTATTTCTTCGGCAGGATACAATTATGATTTAAATAGTCTGCTGCTGCCAGAAAGGACGAAACTACTTCAAACTTCACTTTTCAAAAATTCAAAACGGGCTTTAAGAAAATCCAATATCCAAGAAAATTCATAAAAAAAAATGAGGACACCCTATCTATCTACTGGTCAAAGGATAATAAGGCAATTACTAGAATATGACGCAAAGTTGGCGTATTTTTTTTTTATCTGTTCTACTTTCCTTTTTTCATGGGATAGAGGGTAAAAAATAAAAAAAAAATGAAACGAAAAGCATTTGCGTCAGGACAAGGCTAATCCAGTCGACATTAAGTGGTCCCTTGTGGATTACATTTGAATTGGGCGAACACATATTTATTTGTGATTTGATCCCCTCACCCATTCGGATTGTCATGTTAATTGATTAAGAAATACACACGCACAGCGACCTCAATTCTTTCACTATTCTAGAAAAATTATTACTTGAAAGGTAATCTTAAAGTCATGTTGCGTCATCGATGGTGACGAGTATATTATGAGTTATTAGTGAAAACGATCCTTCCCGTCATCGATTCATAAGTATGGAAACCCCAGGTGCCAATCAGCAAGAGGAGCGGTTTGATGTTCGTCTGAAGGACGCCCTCACTAGATTGATTCAATTTAGCGTGAAATTGGAATCCTCATTGACATCTGTGCATTTGGGATTCTATATAAAGCGATTAAAGATACTGTGGATGGTTGAATTTATACAAGCGTATCTGTGTTGATATGCCCCTTGACGGAGGCAATTGAGGGGGTCTTTTGATGGTACAAAGGTTTTTTGTTTCGAAAAAATTCATTTCGCGGATAGTTAAAAAAAACATTTTATGAAATTAAACCTTTACCTTTTTTTGAAGTCAGTTTGCAGTAACACACGTATTGGAATTAAGTTCAGAAACGACATCATGAATCATCATTTTAAAGGTTTAACTACGTTTTAACAATTAACAACGTAAAATTGAGGTGGCTTAATCTTCTAAATTCCTAAAGGCTTGTTGCAAGTTTTCGTGCAGTTGATCAAAGTCGGCTTTGATCTTGGTTTCACCATCCTTGACGGGGTCCTTGAATTTCATTGACGATAGGTGGTACATAATGTTACCCATGGCTTCCCTAATCACGTTCCACGTGATCTTGTTCTCCGACTGAGTGGTGGATTCAACAGAATGGCGGGCCATATCGTAGAAGGCAATATTCCTCAACATACCTACTGTCTTCTAGAAGGGACAGAAACGATCGTACGAAGAATAGGAGTTCTGTTGCAGGAAATCATGCTTAAGCAGCTTTGCCACCTCAAGAGTAATCTTATCGGTCTCAGCCAACGAAGTCTTACCGACGAGCTGTACAATTTCTGAAAGATCCTCTTCCTCTTGCAAGATTTCCTTAACCTTGGTCCACAATGGTACGAATTCGACGAAGTTCTTGTCATAGAAATCATCCAGGGCGCGCATGTACTTACTGTACGAGATGAGCCAGTTGATGGAGGGGAAATGTTTGCGCTGAGCGAGTTTTTTGTCCAAACCCCAGAAGACTTGCAAGGTAGCCGATGTGACGGGATCAGAGAAATCACCACCAGGAGGTGACACAGCACCGACAATGGAAACGGAACCCTCACGTTCTGGATTACCCAAGCACTTCACACGACCAGCACGTTCGTAGAAGGAGGCCAAGCGGGCACCCAAGTCAGCGAGACGACCAGAGATTTCACGAAGAGCCTCAGCCCAATGGGAAGTAGAATCAGCCATCATGGACACGTTGTAACCCATATCACGGAAGTACTCGGAAAGTGTGATGCCAGTGTAGATGGAGGCTTCACGAGCGGCGACAGGCATGTTAGATGTGTTGGCAATAAGTGCGGTACGCTTCATCATAGATTCGGTGACACCATCAATCTCAACAGACAACTCGGGGAAATCACGAAGTACTTCGGACATCTCATTACCACGTTCTCCGCAACCGACGTAGATGATGACATCGGAGTTGGAGTACTTAGACAGAGATTGTGAGATGACAGTCTTGCCACAACCGAAAGCTCCGGGAATGTCAGTGGTACGTCCTTGGATACAAGGAAACAATGAATCCAAAACACGCTGACCAGTCAACAGTGGATGATTGGGTGGCAACTTTTCGGTGACTGGACGCGGCTGACGAACGGGCCATATCTCACCATGTGAATGTCAATGTATCGTCCAGTTAGATAAAAAAGATCCTTTCGCGACATCTGCCGAAACTAAACAAGACTAGAAGGGGCCTAAGTGAGTGTCCGAATCGAAAACGAAAATTTTGTAAGTCATTATTCGTTTCCAAACCTTTTTTCTTCCAAAAAATCGAATCTGTCTCACTCTTCAAATAAGCCTCTGCATCGTAATAACTTCCTCGTTTCATCTCAATGTTATGTTTCCTACAAGTCATGGTTTCTCATTGCGGAACAAAAGGAAGTCACTGTGTAAGGCAATTCATGCAATTTTCAGTGACTTTTCCGGAAAAAAGCAACACTTTTTTCTTTAGCAAATCGGAGCAGGTTTTTTTTTCAAATTCTTATCAATCTTCTGAGCGCTTTTCATTTCTCCAAAAAGCTCTTCATGATTGTTCCCTCCAAATCCATGGAGGCCATGAATTTTCCTTTTGATTTCACTGTAAAAGTCCATAGTCACTTCCTCTCTGGCGTATAGTAAAGCATCCAGATTTCACGCTGACTTTATATTTTAAGTATTTTAATGAACCCACTGTCAGATCCTGCACAAGCTTAAGCCAACAAAAAAAATGAGAATTGCCATCGCCAATGACTATGAACACGGGCGGCATAATTGTCCGATACACCTTCAGCATTCGCCTTCTTCAACGAGTGGCACAGAATCACAGAAATTTATTGGGAAAATGAAAACACAAAAAAAGCCTCGGTTTCCGGCACAGTCCATTACACGGAATCATCGTGGTCCAAACGTTTACCAAGTAAAAAAGTTGAGCTTATTCCGTAATAAATTATAAAATTATGGCATAGGCAGCAGAATCGAATTCAAACCAATCTTTGTAATCATTAATGCCAATGGCTAGGTTTTGGGTATGCTTTTCTTACTGCCTTCAATTTTTCAGTTTCTAGGATCTCCTAGATATACCGCAGAAGCTTGATGTACATAGACTTGTTCGTTTGTTCGTGTGCACAGCAAAGGGCAAAGGTTGAATTATATTGTTTAGGGCATGGTTTTCACTTATGAACTTTCACGCAGGAAGGTGGTTAAACCATTTGGGTTTTGTTTCTAGAATGGGCAAATGATTTGTTTGTTTCACAATACATTTATTCGGATTAGGAGTATGCGAGAATGACAGTTTAGCGCGAGAAAGAAGCATGAAAATACATAAATTTTACGACTTATAAATATTGATGGTAACGTCAAACCAAAATGGATGTTTCTACAGTAGGATGTTTCTACTCTATATAAATTGACAGTATATCAGAATTTCAGGTCAGGAAATGGTAAAAACAGCTTAAAAAGTATAATGTCCAGTCCATGGATCCAGTTTAAAGGTTTTAAATGTGCACCAAGGACAAGCTGATGTTGGAATGACCACTAAGCCGATGTTATGTGCCAAACATGATTCATGAAGCCTCATCTGGCTGCAATTTTTAATGCCTTCATTTGCCGCAAACTGCAGTTTAACTTCCATTCCTGGGCAGACGCTCCATGGACCATTTTATACCTGCTCGAAAAAACTCAAAATCGAGTGAAAAGATTTATAAAAGACGAGAATATTTCGAATTAAATCAATTGAAGTCTATGCCTTCCACTATCTAATTCACTGACAACTTAATTATTCAACTTGTATGATATTAATACACCCATTATATTTTTCAAAATATTATTAATTATAGCTGACCCACCAAACGTTGTTTTGACGTATAAATTATTTCTAGTGAATATTTTTGTAATTAAATAAAAAATCAATAACTGATTGTAAGTGCGTGGGGTCAATGATTCGTTATTTTAATTCATTGTACTTAATTAACTTAACCAATATATTTGAATTTATATCTCTTAAAATTGATATATAAATTAAAAAATGTTATCCATATTTACTATCACTAATAATGACGATTAAAAAATTACAATCGATCTCTAAGTGAACGATATTTTTGTTTACGCCGTCTTTAACCAACAGAAACAAACTGGATGGTTTACCTATGCGAGAATATGCCACGTAGTCGGCCCAAAATGGCACTGTACAAAACACACATAAATAGATCGAATTGAAGTATGTACTTAATGATGGAAAACAGTGTACTGATAATGTAATTGTTCTCTTATTATTTTACCCACCTTTCACAATCATAAAATTTCTCTTATATTTGAAAATTATTGCCACAAAACGTTTCACGCACTGAGTACAATAGTATTATCAATTGTTAAATAATAATCAAAATAACTAAAAATAAATGAAAACTTATCAATGTATGAGAATGTTTCTGTGAGAAAGACCGGCTTCGTTCTTATCCTTAATCCATACTAAACAGACGACTAGCAGGGACAATCGATCAGAAGATTACTGAAGTACTAATATCGCTATAAAAAAATGGGGGTTGCTGGTATAAGGGTGAAAATGAAGGGTTATATGTATTTTTTAATGCTTAACCATAAAAAAATAAAAATAAAAAACGCTTCTAAAAAAACGGAGTAAACGATTTTCTCTAAGACCTACCGAACATACAAAAAAAAAAAAAAAATCATAAAAATCGGATCGGAGGAGTTTGGTTACAAACACTGTGACACGAACATTTTTTTATATAGATTAATCAAATGGCGAAATTCTGCTGGACTATAGCCCATGATTTCAAAATGCACTTTTTTCGCAAAATTGCAACTGACCTTTTCTGATATATTATTAGTAAAGGAAATCTCAAATTGAACACATATTCCAAAATTTAGCTTTGAGGTCCTTTTAGTAACAAAAATATTGAGATGTGAAATCCGAGGTATTTTGGCGAAATTCTGCTGGACTATAGCCCATGATTTCAAAATGCACTTTTTTCGCAAAATTGCAACTGACCTTTTCTGATATATTATTAGTAAAGGAAATCTCAAATTGAACACATATTCCAAAATTTAGCTTTGAGGTCCTTTTAGTAACAAAAATATTGAGATGAGTATTCCGAGGTATTTTGGCGAAATTCTGCTGGACTATAGCCCATGATTTCAAAATGCACTTTTTTCGCAAAATTGCAAATGACCTTTTCTGATATATTATTAGTAAAGGAAATCTCAAATTGAACACATATTCCAAAATTTAGCTTTGAGGTCCTTTTAGTAACAAAAATATTGAGATGAGTATTCCGAGGTATTTTGGCGAAATTCTGCTGGACTATAGCCCATGATTTCAAAATGCAATTTTTTCGCAAAATTGCAAATGACCTTTTCTGATATATTATTAGTAAAGGAAATCTCAAATTGAACACATATTCCAAAATTTAGCTTTGAGGTCCTTTTAGTAACAAAAATATTGAGATGTGAAATCCGAGGTATTTTGGCGAAATTCTACTGGACTATAGCCCATGATTTCAAAATGCACTTCTTTCGCAAAATTGCAAATGACCTTTTCTGATATATTATTAGTAAAGGAAATCTAAAATTGAACACATATTCCAAAATTTAGCTTTGAGGTCCTTTTAGTAACAAAAATATTGAGATGAGTATTCCGAGGTATTTTGGCGAAATTCTGCTGGACTATAGCCCATGATTTCAAAATGCACTTTTTTCGCAAAATTGCAAATGACCTTTTCTGATATATTATTAGTAAAGGAAATCTCAAATTGAACACATATTCCAAAATTTAGCTTTGAGGTCCTTTTAGTAACAAAAATATTGAGATGTGAAATCCGAGGTATTTTGGCGAAATTCTACTGGACTATAGCCCATGATTTCAAAATGCACTTTTTTCGCAAAATTGCAAATGACTTTTTCTGATATATTGATAGTAAAGAAAATCTCAAATTGAACACATATTCCAAAATTTAGCTTTGAGGTCCTTTTAGTAACAAAAATATTGAGATGAGTATTCCGAGGTATTTTGGCGAAATTCTGCTGGACTATAACCCATGATTTCAAAATGCACTTCTTTCGCAAAATTGCAAATGACCTTTTCTGATATATTATTAGTAAAGGAAATCTCAAATTGAACACATATTCCAAAATTTAGCTTTGAGGTCCTTTTAGTAACAAAAATATTGAGATGAGTATTCCGAGGTATTTTGGCGAAATTCTGCTGGACTATAGCCCATGATTTCAAAATGCACTTTTTTCGCAAAATTGCAAATGACCTTTTCTGATATACTAATAGTAAAGGAAATCTCAAATTGAACACATATTCCAAAATTTAGCTTTGAGGTCCTTTTAGTACAAAAATATTGGGATGTGAAATCCGAGGTATTTTGGCGAAATTCTACTGGACTATAGCCCATGATTTCAAAATGCACTTTTTTCGCAAAATTGCAAATGACTTTTTCTGATATATTGATAGTAAAGAAAATCTCAAACTGAACAAATGTTTCAAATTTTAGCTCTGAGGTCCTTTTAGTAACAAAAATATTGAGATTTGAAATCCGAGGTATTTTGGCGAAATTCTGCTGGACTATAGCCCATGATTTCAAAATGCACTTTTTTCGCAAAACTGCAAATGACCTTTTCTGATAAATTGATAGTAAAGAAAATCTCAAATTGAACACATATTCCAAAATTTAGCTTTGAGGTCCTTTTAGTAACAAAAATATTGAGATGAGTATTCCGAGGTATTTTGGCGAAATTCTGCTGGACTATAGCCCATGATTTCAAAATGCACTTCTTTCGCAAAATTGCAAATGACCTTTTCTGATATATTATTAGTAAAGGAAATCTCAAATTGAACACATATTCCAAAATTTAGCTTTGAGGTCCTTTTAGTAACAAAAATATTGAGATGTGAAATCCGAGGTATTTTGGCGAAATTCTGCTGGACTATAGCCCATGATTTCAAAATGCACTTTTTCCGCAAAATTGCAAATGACCTTTTCTGATATATAAATAGTAAAGGAAATCTCAAATTGAACACATATTCCAAAATTTAGCTTTGAGGTCCTTTTAGTAACAAAAATATTGAGATGTGAAATCCGAGGTATTTTGGCGAAATTCTACTGGACTATATCCCATGATTTCAAAATGCACTTTTTTCGCAAAATTGCAAATGACTTTTTCTGATATATTGATAGTAAAGAAAATCTCAAATTGAACACATATTCCAAAATTTAGCTTTGAGGTCCTTTTAGTAACAAAAATATTGAGATGAGTATTCCGAGGTATTTTGGCGAAATTCTGCTGGACTATAGCCCATGATTTCAAAATGCACTTCTTTCGCAAAATTGCAAATGACCTTTTCTGATATATTATTAGTAAAGGAAATCTCAAATTGAACACATATTCCAAAATTTAGCTTTGAGGTCCTTTTAGTAACAAAAATATTGAGATGTGAAATCCGAGGTATTTTGGCGAAATTCTGCTGGACTATAGCCCATGATTTCAAAATGCACTTTTTTCGCAAAATTGCAAATGACCTTTTCTGATATACTAATAGTAAAGGAAATCTCAAATTGAACACATATTCCAAAATTTAGCTTTGAGGTCCTTTTAGTAACAAAAATATTGAGATGTGAAATCCGAGGTATTTTGGCGAAATTCTACTGGACTATAGCCCATGATTTCAAAATGCACTTTTTTCGCAAAATTGCAAATGACTTTTTCTGATATATTGATAGTAAAGAAAATCTCAAATTGAACACATATTCCAAAATTTAGCTTTGAGGTCCTTTTAGTAACAAAAATATTGAGATGAGTATTCCGAGGTATTTTGGCGAAATTCTGCTGGACTATAGCCCATGATTTCAAAATGCACTTCTTTCGCAAAATTGCAAATGACCTTTTCTGATATATTATTAGTAAAGGAAATCTCAAATTGAACACATATTCCAAAATTTAGCTTTGAGGTCCTTTTAGTAACAAAAATATTGAGATGTGAAATCCGAGGTATTTTGGCGAAATTCTGCTGGACTATAGCCCATGATTTCAAAATGCACTTTTTTCGCAAAATTGCAAATGACCTTTTCTGATATACTAATAGTAAAGGAAATCTCAAATTGAACACATATTCCAAAATTTAGCTTTGAGGTCCTTTTAGTAACAAAAATATTGAGATGTGAAATCCGAGGTATTTTGGCGAAATTCTGCTGGACTATAGCCCATGATTTCAAAATGCACTTTTTTCGCAAAATTGCAAATGACCTTTTCTGATATATTATTAGTAAAGGAAATCTCAAATTGAACGCATATTCCAAAATTTAGCTTTGAGGTCCTTTTAGTAACAAAAATATTGAGATGTGAAATCCGAGGTATTTTGGCGAAATTCTACTGGACTATAGCCCATGATTTCAAAATGCACTTTTTTCGCAAAATTGCAAATGACTTTTTCTGATATATTGATAGTAAAGAAAATCTCAAACTGAACCAATGTTTCAAATTTTAGCTCTGAGGTCCTTTTAGTAACAAAAATATTGAGATTTGAAATCCGAGGTATTTTGGCGAAATTCTGCTGGACTATAGCCCATGATTTCAAAATGCACTTTTTTCGCAAAACTGCAAATGACCTTTTCTGATAAATTGATAGTTAAGAAAATCTCAAATTGAACACATATTCCAAAATTTAGCTTTGAGGTCCTTTTAGTAACAAAAATATTGAGATGAGTATTCCGAGGTATTTTGGCGAAATTCTGCTGGACTATAGCCCATGATTTCAAAATGCACTTTTTTCGCAAAATTGCAAATGACCTTTTCTGATATACTAATAGTAAAGGAAATCTCAAATTGAACACATATTCCAAAATTTAGCTTTGAGGTCCTTTTAGTACAAAAATATTGAGATGTGAAATCCGAGGTATTTTGGCGAAATTCTACTGGACTATAGCCCATGATTTCAAAATGCACTTTTTTCGCAAAATTGCAAATGACTTTTTCTGATATATTGATAGTAAAGAAAATCTCAAACTGAACAAATGTTTCAAATTTTAGCTCTGAGGTCCTTTTAGTAACAAAAATATTGAGATTTGAAATCCGAGGTATTTTGGCGAAATTCTGCTGGACTATAGCCCATGATTTCAAAATGCACTTTTTTCGCAAAATTGCAAATGACTTTTTCTGATATATTGATAGTAAAGAAAATCTCAAACTGAACAAATGTTTCAAATTTTAGCTCTGAGGTCCTTTTAGTAACAAAAATATTGAGATTTGAAATCCGAGGTATTTTGGCGAAATTCTGCTGGACTATAGCCCATGATTTCAAAATGCACTTTTTTCGCAAAATTGCAAATGACCTTTTCTGATATATAAATAGTAAAGGAAATCTCAAATTGAACACATATTCCAAAATTTAGCTTTGAGGTCCTTTTAGTAACAAAAATATTGAGATGTGAAATCCGATTTATTTTGGCGAAATTCTGCTGGACTATAGCCCATGATTTCAAAATGCACTTTTTTCGCAAAATTGCAAATGACCTTTTCTGATATATAAATAGTAAAGGAAATCTCAAATTGAACACATATTCCAAAATTTAGCTTTGAGGTCCTTTTAGTAAAAAAAATATTGAGATGAGTATTCCGAGGTATTTTGGCGAAATTCTGCTGGACTATAGCCCATGATTTCAAAATGCACTTTTTTCGCAAAATTGCAAATGACCTTTTCTGATATATTATTAGTAAAGGAAATCTCAAATTGAACACATATTCCAAAATTTAGCTTTGAGGTCCTTTTAGTAACAAAAATATTGAGATGAGTATTCCGAGGTATTTTGGCGAAATTCTGCTGGACTATAGTCCATGATTTCAAAATGCACTTTTTTCGCAAAATTGCAAATGACCTTTTCTGATATACTAATAATAAAGGAAATCTCAAATTGAACACATATTCCAAAATTTAGCTTTGAGGTCCTTTTAGTACAAAAATATTGAGATGAGTATTCCGAGGTATTTTGGCGAAATTCTGCTGGACTATAGCCCATGATTTCAAAATGCACTTTTTTCGCAAAATTGCAAATGACCTTTTCTGATATATTATTAGTAAAGGAAATCTCAAATTGAACACATATTCCAAAATTTAGCTTTGAGGTCCTTTTAGTAACAAAAATATTGAGATGAGTATTCCGAGGTATTTTGGCGAAATTCTGCTGGACTATAGTCCATGATTTCAAAATGCACTTTTTTCGCAAAACTGCAAATGACCTTTTCTGATAAATTGATAGTAAAGAAAATCTCAAATTGAACACATATTCCAAAATTTAGCTTTGAGGTCCTTTTAGTAACAAAAATATTGAGATGTGAAATCCGATTTATTTTGGCGAAATTCTGCTGGACTATAGCCCATGATTTCAAAATGCACTTTTTTCGCAAAATTGCAAATGACCTTTTCTGATATATAAATAGTAAAGGAAATCTCAAATTGAACACATATTCCAAAATTTAGCTTTGAGGTCCTTTTAGTAACAAAAATATTGAGATGTGAAATCCGATTTATTTTGGCGAAATTCTGCTGGACTATAGCCCATGATTTCAAAATGCACTTTTTTCGCAAAATTGCAAATGACCTTTTCTGATATATAAATAGTAAAGGAAATCTCAAATTGAACACATATTCCAAAATTTAGCTTTGAAGTCCTTTTAGTAACAAAAATATTGAGATGAGTATTCCGAGGTATTTTGGCGAAATTCTGCTGGACTATAGCCCATGATTTCAAAATGCACTTTTTTCGCAAAATTGCAAATGACCTTTTCTGATATATAAATAGTAAAGGAAATCTCAAATTGAACACATATTCCAAAATTTAGCTTTGAGGTCCTTTTAGTAAAAAAAATATTGAGATGAGTATTCCGAGGTATTTTGGCGAAATTCTGCTGGACTATAGCCCATGATTTCAAAATGCACTTTTTTCGCAAAATTGCAAATGACCTTTTCTGATATATTATTAGTAAAGGAAATCTCAAATTGAACACATATTCCAAAATTTAGCTTTGAGGTCCTTTTAGTAACAAAAATATTGAGATGTGAAATCCGATTTATTTTGGCGAAATTCTGCTGGACTATAGCCCATGATTTCAAAATGCACTTTTTTCGCAAAATTGCAAATGACCTTTTCTGATATATTATTAGTAAAGGAAATCTCAAATTGAACACATATTCCAAAATTTAGCTTTGAGGTCCTTTTAGTAACAAAAATATTGAGATGAGTATTCCGAGGTATTTTGGCGCAATTCTGCTGGACTATAGCCCATGATTTCAAAATGCACTTTTTTCGCAAAATTGCAAATGACCTTTTCTGATATATTATTAGTAAAGGAAATCTCAAATTGAACACATATTCCAAAATTTAGCTTTGAGGTCCTTTTAGTAACAAAAATATTGAGATGAGTATTCCGAGGTATTTTGGCGAAATTCTGCTGGACTATAGCCCATGATTTCAAAATGCACTTTTTTCGCAAAATTGCAAATGACCTTTTCTGATATATTATTAGTAAAGGAAATCTCAAATTGAACACATATTCCAAAATTTAGCTTTGAGGTCCTTTTAGTAACAAAAATATTGAGATGAGTATTCCGAGGTATTTTGGCGAAATTCTGCTGGACTATAGCCCATGATTTCAAAATGCACTTTTTTCGCAAAATTGCAAATGACCTTTTCTGATATATAAATAGTAAAGGAAATCTCAAATTGAACACATATTCCAAAATTTAGCTTTGAGGTCCTTTTAGTAAAAAAAATATTGAGATGAGTATTCCGAGGTATTTTGGCGAAATTCTGCTGGACTATAGCCCATGATTTCAAAATGCACTTTTTTCGCAAAATTGCAAATGACCTTTTCTGATATATTATTAGTAAAGGAAATCTCAAATTGAACACATATTCCAAAATTTAGCTTTGAGGTCCTTTTAGTAACAAAAATATTGAGATGTGAAATCCGATTTATTTTGGCGAAATTCTGCTGGACTATAGCCCATGATTTCAAAATGCACTTTTTTCGCAAAATTGCAAATGACCTTTTCTGATATATTATTAGTAAAGGAAATCTCAAATTGAACACATATTCCAAAATTTAGCTTTGAGGTCCTTTTAGTAACAAAAATATTGAGATGAGTATTCCGAGGTATTTTGGCGCAATTCTGCTGGACTATAGCCCATGATTTCAAAATGCACTTTTTTCGCAAAATTGCAAATGACCTTTTCTGATATATTATTAGTAAAGGAAATCTCAAATTGAACACATATTCCAAAATTTAGCTTTGAGGTCCTTTTAGTAACAAAAATATTGAGATGAGTATTCCGAGGTATTTTGGCGAAATTCTGCTGGACTATAGCCCATGATTTCAAAATGCACTTTTTTCGCAAAATTGCAAATGACCTTTTCTGATATATTATTAGTAAAGGAAATCTCAAATTGAACACATATTCCAAAATTTAGCTTTGAGGTCCTTTTAGTAACAAAAATATTGAGATGAGTATTCCGAGGTATTTTGGCGAAATTCTGCTGGACTATAGCCCATGATTTCAAAATGCACTTTTTTCGCAAAATTGCAAATGACCTTTTCTGATATATTATTAGTAAAGGAAATCTCAAATTGAACACATATTCCAAAATTTAGCTTTGAGGTCCTTTTAGTAACAAAAATATTGAGATGAGTATTCCGAGGTATTTTGGCGAAATTCTGCTGGACTATAGCCCATGATTTCAAAATGCACTTTTTTCGCAAAATTGCAAATGACTTTTTCTGATATATTGATAGTTAAGAAAATCTCAAACTGAACAAATGTTTCAAATTTTAGCTCTGAGGTCCTTTTAGTAACAAAAATATTGAGATTTGAAATCCGAGGTATTTTGGCGAAATTCTGCTGGACTATAGCCCATGATTTCAAAATGCACTTTTTTCCGCAAAACTGCAAATGACCTTTTCTGATAAATTGATAGTAAAGAAAATCTCAAATTGAACACATATTCCAAAATTTAGCTTTGAGGTCCTTTTAGTAACAAAAATATTGAGATGAATATTCCGAGGTATTTTGGCGAAATTCTGCTGGACTATAGCCCATGATTTCAAAATGCACTTTTTTCGCAAAATTGCAAATGACCTTTTCTGATATATAAATAGTAAAGGAAATCTCAAATTGAACACATATTCCAAAATTTAGCTTTGAGGTCCTTTTAGTAAAAAAAATATTGAGATGAGTATTCCGAGGTATTTTGGCGAAATTCTGCTGGACTATAGCCCATGATTTCAAAATGCACTTTTTTCGCAAAATTGCAAATGACCTTTTCTGATATATTATTAGTAAAGGAAATCTCAAATTGAACACATATTCCAAAATTTAGCTTTGAGGTCCTTTTAGTAACAAAAATATTGAGATGAGTATTCCGAGGTATTTTGGCGAAATTCTGCTGGACTATAGCCCATGATTTCAAAATGCACTTTTTTCGCAAAATTGCAAATGACTTTTTCTGATATATTGATAGTAAAGAAAATCTCAAACTGAACAAATGTTTCAAATTTTAGCTCTGAGGTCCTTTTAGTAACAAAAATATTGAGATTTGAAATCCGAGGTATTTTGGCGAAATTCTGCTGGACTATAGCCCATGATTTCAAAATGCACTTTTTTCGCAAAACTGCAAATGACCTTTTCTGATAAATTGATAGTAAAGAAAATCTCAAATTGAACACATATTCCAAAATTTAGCTTTGAGGTCCTTTTAGTAACAAAAATATTGAGATGAGTATTCCGAGGTATTTTGGCGAAATTCTGCTGGACTATAGCCCATGATTTCAAAATGCACTTTTTTCGCAAAATTGCAAATGACCTTTTCTGATATATTATTAGTAAAGGAAATCTCAAATTGAACACATATTCCAAAATTTAGCTTTGAGGTCCTTTTAGTAACAAAAATATTGAGATGTGAAATCCGAGGTATTTTGGCGAAATTCTGCTGGACTATAGCCCATGATATCAAAATGCACTTTTTTCGCAAAATTGCAAATGACCTTTTCTGATATATTATTAGTAAAGGAAATCTCAAATTGAACACATATTCCAAAATTTAGCTTTGAGGTCCTTTTAGTAACAAAAATATTGAGATGAGTATTCCGAGGTATTTTGGCGAAATTCTGCTGGACTATAGCCCATGATTTCAAAATGCACTTTTTTCGCAAAATTGCAAATGACCTTTTCTGATATATTATTAGTAAAGGAAATCTCAAATTGAACACATATTCCAAAATTTAGCTTTGAGGTCCTTTTAGTAACAAAAATATTGAGATGTGAAATCCGAGGTATTTTGGCGAAATTCTGCTGGACTATAGCCCATGATTTCAAAATGCACTTTTTTCGCAAAATTGCAAATGACCTTTTCTGATATACTAATAGTAAAGGAAATCTCAAATTGAACACATATTCCAAAATTTAGCTTTGAGGTCCTTTTAGTAACAAAAATATTGAGATGTGAAATCCGAGGTATTTTGGCGAAATTCTACTGGAATATAGCCCATGATTTCAAAATGCACTTTTTTCGCAAAATTGCAAATGACTTTTTCTGATATATTGACAGTAAAGAAAATCTCAAACTGAACCAATGTTTCAAATTTTAGCTCTGAGGTCCTTTTAGTAACAAAAATATTGAGATTTGAAATCCGAGGTATTTTGGCGAAATTCTGCTGGACTATAGCCCATGATTTCAAAATGCACTTTTTTCGCAAAATTGCAAATGACCTTTTCTGATATATAAATAGTAAAGGAAATCTCAAATTGAACACATATTCCAAAATTTAGCTTTGAGGTCCTTTTAGTAACAAAAATATTGAGATGAGTATTCCGAGGTATTTTGGCGAAATTCTGCTGGACTATAGCCCATGATTTCAAAATGCACTTTTTTCGCAAAATTGCAAATGACCTTTTCTGATATATTATTAGTAAAGGAAATCTCAAATTGAACACATATTCCAAAATTTAGCTTTGAGGTCCTTTTAGTAACAAAAATATTGAGATGTGAAATCCGAGGTATTTTGGCGAAATTCTGCTGGACTATAGCCCATGATTTCAAAATGCACTTTTTTCGCAAAATTGCAAATCACCTTTTCTGATATACTAATAGTAAAGAAAATCTCAAATTGAACACATATTCCAAAATTTAGCTTTGAGGTCCTTTTAGTAACAAAAATATTGAGATGTGAAATCCGAGGTATTTTGGCGAAATTCTACTGGACTATAGCCCATGATTTCAAAATGCACTTTTTTCGCAAAATTGCAAATGACTTTTTCTGATATATTGACAGTAAAGAAAATCTCAAACTGAACCAATGTTTCAAATTTTAGCTCTGAGGTCCTTTTAGTAACAAAAATATTGAGATTTGAAATCCGAGGTATTTTGGCGAAATTCTGCTGGACTATAGCCCATGATTTCAAAATGCACTTTTTTCGCAAAATTGCAAATGACCTTTTCTGATATATAAATAGTAAAGGAAATCTCAAATTGAACACATATTCCAAAATTTAGCTTTGAGGTCCTTTTAGTAACAAAAATATTGAGATGAGTATTCCGAGGTATTTTTGGCGAAATTCTGCTGGACTATAGCCCATGATTTCAAAATGCACTTTTTTCGCAAAATTGCAAATGACCTTTTCTGATATATTATTAGTAAAGGAAATCTCAAATTGAACACATATTCCAAAATTTAGCTTTGAGGTCCTTTTAGTAACAAAAATATTGAGATGAGTATTCCGAGGTATTTTGGCGAAATTCTGCTGGATTATAGCCCATGATTTCAAAATGCACTTTTTTCGCAAAATTGCAAATGACCTTTTCTGATATATTATTAGTAAAGGAAATCTCAAATTGAACACATATTCCAAAATTTAGCTTTGAGGTCCTTTTAGTAACAAAAATATTGAGATGAGTATTCCGAGGTATTTTGGCGAAATTCTGCTGGACTATAGCCCATGATTTCAAAATGCACTTTTTTCGCAAAATTGCAAATGACCTTTTCTGATATATTATTAGTAAAGGAAATCTCAAATTGAACACATATTCCAAAATTTAGCTTTGAGGTCCTTTTAGTAACAAAAATATTGAGATGAGTATTCCGAGGTATTTTGGCGAAATTCTGCTGGACTATAGCCCATGATTTCAAAATGCACTTTTTTCGCAAAATTGCAAATGACCTTTTCTGATATATTATTAGTAAAGGAAATCTCAAATTGAACACATATTCCAAAATTTAGCTTTGAGGTCCTTTTAGTAACAAAAATATTGAGATGAGTATTCCGAGGTATTTTGGCGAAATTCTGCTGGACTATAGCCCATGATTTCAAAATGCACTTTTTTCGCAAAATTGCAAATGACCTTTTCTGATATATTATTAGTAAAGGAAATCTCAAATTGAACACATATTACAAAATTTAGCTTTGAGGTCCTTTTAGTAACAAAAATATTGAGATGTGAAATCCGAGGTATTTTGGCGAAATCCTGCTGGACTATAGCCCATGATTTCAAAATGCACTTTTTTCGCAAAATTGCAAATGACCTTTTCTGATATATTAATAGTAAAGGAAATCTCAAATTGAACACATATTCCAAAATTTAGCTTTGAGGTCCTTTTAGTAACAAAAAAATTGAGATGTGAAATCCGAGGTATTTTGGCGAAATTCTGCTGGACTATAGCCCATGATTTCAAAATGCACTTTTTTCGCAAAATTGCAAATGACCTTTTCTGATATATTATTAGTAAAGGAAATCTCAAATTGAACACATATTCCAAAATTTAGCTTTGAGGTCCTTTTAGTAACAAAAATATTGAGATGAGTATTCCGAGGTATTTTGGCGAAATTCTGCTGGACTATAGCCCATGATTTCAAAATGCACTTTTTTCGCAAAATTGCAAATGACCTTTTCTGATATATTATTAGTAAAGGAAATCTCAAATTGAACACATATTCCAAAATTTAGCTTTGAGGTCCTTTTAGTAACAAAAATATTGAGATGTGAAATCCGAGGTATTTTGGCGAAATCCTGCTGGACTATAGCCCATGATTTCAAAATGCACTTTTTTCGCAAAATTGCAAATGACCTTTTCTGATATATTAATAGTAAAGGAAATCTCAAATTGAACACATATTCCAAAATTTAGCTTTGAGGTCCTTTTAGTAACAAAAAAATTGAGATGTGAAATCCGAGGTATTTTGGCGAAATTCTGCTGGACTATAGCCCATGATTTCAAAATGCACTTTTTTCGCAAAATTGCAAATGACCTTTTCTGATATATTATTAGTAAAGGAAATCTCAAATTGAACACATATTCCAAAATTTAGCTTTGAGGTCCTTTTAGTAACAAAAATATTGAGATGAGTATTCCGAGGTATTTTGGCGAAATTCTGCTGGACTATAGCCCATGATTTCAAAATGCACTTTTTTCGCAAAATTGCAAATGACCTTTTCTGATATATTATTAGTAAAGGAAATCTCAAATTGAACACATATTCCAAAATTTAGCTTTGAGGTCCTTTTAGTAACAAAAATATTGAGATGTGAAATCCGAGGTATTTTGGCGAAATCCTGCTGGACTATAGCCCATGATTTCAAAATGCACTTTTTTCGCAAAATTGCAAATGACCTTTTCTGATATATTAATAGTAAAGGAAATCTCAAATTGAACACATATTCCAAAATTTAGCTTTGAGGTCCTTTTAGTAACAAAAAAATTGAGATGTGAAATCCGAGGTATTTTCGCGAAATTCTGCTGGACTATAGCCCATGATTTCAAAATGCACTTTTTTCGCAAAATTGCAAATGACCTTTTCTGATATATTATTAGTAAAGGAAATCTCAAATTGAACACATATTCCAAAATTTAGCTTTGAGGTCCTTTTAGTAACAAAAATATTGAGATGAGTATTCCGAGGTATTTTGGCGAAATTCTGCTGGACTATAGCCCATGATTTCAAAATGCACTTTTTTCGCAAAATTGCAAATGACCTTTTCTGATATATAAATAGTAAAGGAAATCTCAAATTGAACACATATTCCAAAATTTAGCTTTGAAGTCCTTTTAGTAACAAAAATATTGAGATGAGTATTCCGAGGTATTTTGGCGAAATTCTGCTGGACTATAGACCATGATTTCAAAATGCACTTTTTTCGCAAAATTGCAAATGACCTTTTCTGATATATAAATAGTAAAGGAAATCTCAAATTGAACACATATTCCAAAATTTAGCTTTGAGGTCCTTTTAGTAACAAAAATATTGAGATGAGTATTCCGAGGTATTTTGGCGAAATTCTGCTGGACTATAGCCCATGATTTCAAAATGCACTTTTTTCGCAAAATTGCAAATGACCTTTTCTGATATATTATTAGTAAAGGAAATCTCAAATTGAACACATATTCCAAAATTTAGCTTTGAGGTCCTTTTAGTAACAAAAATATTGAGATGAGTATTCCGAGGTATTTTGGCGAAATTCTGCTGGACTATAGCCCATGATTTCAAAATGCACTTTTTTCGCAAAATTGCATATGACCTTTTCTGATATATTAATAGTAAAGGAAATCTCAAATTGAACACATATTCCAAAATTTAGCTTTGAGGTCCTTTTAGTAACAAAAATATTGAGATGAGTATTCCGAGGTATTTTGGCGAAATTCTGCTGGACTATAGCCCATGATTTCAAAATGCACTTTTTTCGCAAAATTGCAAATGACCTTTTCTGATATATTATTAGTAAAGGAAATCTCAAATTGAACGCATATTCCAAAATTTAGCTTTGAGGTCCTTTTAGTAACAAAAATATTGAGATGTGAAATCCGAGGTATTTTGGCGAAATTCTACTGGACTATAGCCCATGATTTCAAAATGCACTTTTTTCGCAAAATTGCAAATGACTTTTTCTGATATATTGATAGTAAAGAAAATCTCAAATTGAACACATATTCCAAAATTTAGCTTTGAGGTCCTTTTAGTAACAAAAATATTGAGATGAGTATTCCGAGGTATTTTGGCGAAATTCTGCTGGACTATAGCCCATGATTTCAAAATGCACTTCTTTCGCAAAATTGCAAATGACCTTTTCTGATATATTATTAGTAAAGGAAATCTCAAATTGAACACATATTCCAAAATTTAGCTTTGAGGTCCTTTTAGTAACAAAAAAATTGAGATGTGAAATCCGAGGTATTTTGGCGAAATTCTGCTGGACTATAGCCCATGATTTCAAAATGCACTTTTTTCGCAAAATTGCAAATGACCTTTTCTGATATATTATAAGTAAAGGAAATCTCAAATTGAACACATATTCCAAAATTTAGCTTTGAGGTCCTTTTAGTAACAAAAATATTGAGATGAGTATTCCGAGGTATTTTGGCGAAATTCTGCTGGACTATAGCCCATGATTTCAAAATGCACTTTTTTCGCAAAATTGCAAATGACCTTTTCTGATATATTAATAGTAAAGGAATTCTCAAATTGAACACATATTCCAAAATTTAGCTTTGAGGTCCTTTTAGTAACAAAAAAATTGAGATGTGAAATCCGAGGTATTTTGGCGAAATTCTGCTGGACTATAGCCCATGATTTCAAAATGCACTTTTTTCGCAAAATTGCAAATGACATTTTCTGATATATTATTAGTAAAGGAAATCTCAAATTGAACACATATTCCAAAATTTAGCTTTGAGGTCCTTTTAGTAACAAAAATATTGAGATGAGTATTCCGAGGTATTTTGGCGAAATTCTGCTGGACTATAGCCCATGATTTCAAAATGCACTTTTTTCGCAAAATTGCAAATGACCTTTTCTGATATATTATTAGTAAAGGAAATCTCCAATTGAACACATATTCCAAAATTTAGCTTTGAGGTCCTTTTAGTAACAAAAATATTGAGATGTGAAATCCGAGGTATTTTGGCGAAATTCTACTGGACTATAGCCCATGATTTCAAAATGCACTTTTTTCGCAAAATTGCAAATGACCTTTTCTGATATATTAATAGTAAAGAAAATCTCAAATTGAACACATATTCCAAAATTTAGCTTTGAGGTCCTTTTAGTAACAAAAATATTGAGATGTGAAATCCCATGAAAGCCCATGATTTCAAAATGCACTTTTTTCGCAAAATTGCAAATGACCTTTTCTGATATACTAATAGTAAAGGAAATCTCAAATTGAACACATATTCCAAAATTTAGCTTTGAGGTCCTTTTAGTAACAAAAATATTGAGATGTGAAATCCGAGGTATTTTGGCGAAATTCTACTGGACTATAGCCCATGATTTCAAAATGCACTTTTTCCGCAAAATTGCAAATGACTTTTTCTGATATATTGATAGTAAAGAAAATCTCAAACTGAACCAATGTTTCAAACTTTAGCTCTGAGGTCCTTTTAGTAACAAAAATATTGAGATTTGAAATCCGAGGTATTTTGGCGAAATTCTGCTGGACTATAGCCCATGATTTCAAAATGCACTTTTTTCGCAAAACTGCAAATGACCTTTTCTGATAAATTGATAGTAAAGAAAATCTCAAATTGAACACATATTCCAAAATTTAGCTTTGAGGTCCTTTTAGTAACAAAAATATTGAGATGAGTATTCCGAGGTATTTTGGCGAAATTCTGCTGGACTATAGCCCATGATTTCAAAATGCACTTTTTTCGCAAAATTGCAAATGACCTTTTCTGATATATAAATAGTAAAGGAAATCTCAAATTGAACACATATTCCAAAATTTAGCTTTGAGGTCCTTTTAGTAACAAAAATATTGAGATGAGTATTCCGAGGTATTTTGGCGAAATTCTGCTGGACTATAGCCCATGATTTCAAAATGCACTTTTTTCGCAAAATTGCAAATGACCTTTTCTGATATATTATTAGTAAAGGAAATCTCAAATTGAACACATATTCCAAAATTTAGCTTTGAGGTCCTTTTAGTAACAAAAATATTGAGATGTGAAATCCGAGGTATTTTGGCGAAATCCTGCTGGACTATAGCCCATGATTTCAAAATTCACTTTTTTCGCAAAATTGCAAATGACCTTTTCTGATATATTTATAGTAAAGGAAATCTCAAATTGAACACATATTCCAAAATTTAGCTTTGAGGTCCTTTTAGTAACAAAAAAATTGAGATGTGAAATCAGAGGTATTTTGGCGAAATTCTGCTGGACTATAGCCCATGATTTCAAAATGCACTTTTTTCGCAAAATTGCAAATGACCTTTTCTGATATATTATTAGTAAAGGAAATCTCAAATTGAACACATATTCCAAAATTTAGCTTTGAGGTCCTTTTAGTAACAAAAATATTGAGATGAGTATTCCGAGGTATTTTGGCGAAATTCTGCTGGACTATAGCCCATGATTTCAAAATGCACTTTTTTCGCAAAATTGCAAATGACCTTTTCTGATATATTATTAGTAAAGGAAATCTCAAATTGAACACATATTCCAAAATTTAGCTTTGAGGTCCTTTTAGTAACAAAAATATTGAGATGTGAAATCCGAGGTATTTTGGCGAAATCCTGCTGGACTATAGCCCATGATTTCAAAATGCACTTTTTCGCAAAATTG
Organism: Orthonevra nobilis; assembly: GCA_963555765.1. Taxonomy (NCBI): domain Eukaryota; kingdom Metazoa; phylum Arthropoda; class Insecta; order Diptera; family Syrphidae; genus Orthonevra; species Orthonevra nobilis. The sequence continues at coordinate 104,537,469 of OY743224.1, read as the reverse complement.
CAAATGACCTTTTCTGATATATTATTAGTAAAGGAAATCGCAAATTGAACACATATTCCAAAATTTAGCTTTGAGGTCCTTTTAGTAACAAAAATATTGAGATGTGAAATCCGAGGTATTTTGGCGAAATTCTGCTGGACTATAGCCCATGATTTCAAAATGCACTTTTTTCGCAAAATTGCAAATGACCTTTTCTGATATATTAATAGTAAAGGAAATCTCAAATTGAACACATATTCCAAAATTTAGCTTTGAGGTCCTTTTAGTAACAAAAAAATTGAGATGTGAAATCCGAGGTATTTTGGCGAAATTCTGCTGGACTATAGCCCATGATTTCAAAATGCACTTTTTTCGCAAAATTGCAAATGACATTTTCTGATATATCATTAGTAAAGGAAATCTCAAATTGAACACATATTCCAAAATTTAGCTTTGAGGTCCTTTTAGTAACAAAAATATTGAGATGAGTATTAAGAGGTATTTTGGCGAAATTCTGCTGGACTATAGCCCATGATTTCAAAATGCACTTTTTTCGCAAAATTGCAAATGACCTTTTCTGATATATTATTAGTAAAGGAAATCTCAAATTGAACACATATTCCAAAATTTAGCTTTGAGATCCTTTTAGTAACAAAAATATTGAGATGTGAAATCCGAGGTATTTTGGCGAAATTCTGCTGGACTATAGCCCATGATTTCAAAATGCACTTTTTTCGCAAAATTGCAAATGACCTTTTCTGATATATTCATAGTAAAGGAAATCTCAAATTGAACACATATTCCAAAATTTAGCTTTGAGGTCCTTTTAGTAACAAAAATATTGAGATGTGAAATCCGAGGTATTTTGGCGAAATTCTGCTGGACTATAGCCCATGATTTCAAAATGCACTTTTTTCGCAAACTTGCAAATGACCTTTTCTGATATATTATTAGTAAAGGAAATCTCAAATTGAAAACATATTCCAAAATTTAGCTTTGAGGTCCTTTTAGTAACAAAAATATTGAGATGTGAAATCCGAGGTATTTTGGCGAAATTCTGCTGGACTATAGCCCATGATTTCAAAATGCACTTTTTACGCAAAATTGCAAATGACCTTTTCTGATATATTAATAGTAAAGGAAATCTCAAATTGAACACATATTCCAAAATTTAGCTTTGAGGTCCTTTTAGTAACAAAAATATTGAGATGTGAAATCCGAGGTATTTTGGCGAAATTCTGCTGGACTATAGCCCATGATTTCAAAATGCACTTTTACGCAAAATTGCAAATGACCTTTTCTGATATATTAATAGTAAAGGAAATCTCAAATTGAACACATATTCCAAAATTTAGCTTTGAGGTCCTTTTAGTAACAAAAATATTGAGATGAGTATTCCGAGGTATTTTGGCGAAATTCTGCTGGACTATAGCCCATGATTTCAAAATGCACTTTTTTCGCAAAATTGCAAATGACCTTTTCTGATATATTCATAGTATAGGAAATCTCAAATTGAACACATATTCCAAAATTTAGCTTTGAGGTCCTTTTAGTAACAAAAATGTTGAGATTTGTATTCCGAGGTATTTTGGCGAAATTCTGCTGGACTATAGCCCATGATTTCAAAATGCACTTTTTACGCAAAATTGCAAATGACCTTTTCTGATATATTAATAGTAAAGGAAATCTCAAATTGAACACATATTCCAAAATTTAGCTTTGAGGTCCTTTTAGTAACAAAAATATTGAGATGTGAAATCCGAGGTATTTTGGCGAAATTCTGCTGGACTATAGCCCATGATTTCAAAATGCACTTTTACGCAAAATTGCAAATGACCTTTTCTGATATATTAATAGTAAAGGAAATCTCAAATTGAACACATATTCCAAAATTTAGCTTTGAGGTCCTTTTAGTAACAAAAATATTGAGATGAGTATTCCGAGGTATTTTGGCGAAATTCTGCTGGACTATAGCCCATGATTTCAAAATGCACTTTTTTCGCAAAATTGCAAATGACCTTTTCTGATATATTCATAGTAAAGGAAATCTCAAATTGAACACATATTCCAAAATTTAGCTTTGAGGTCCTTTTAGTAACAAAAATATTGAGATGTGAAATCCGAGGTATTTTGGCGAAATTCTGCTGGACTATAGCCCATGATTTCAAAATGCACTTTTTTCGCAAAATTGCAAATGACCTTTTCTGATATATTATTAGTAAAGGAAATCTCAAATTGAACACATATTCCAAAATTTAGCTTTGAGGTCCTTTTAGTAACAAAAATATTGAGATGTGAAATCCGAGGTATTTTGGCGAAATTCTGCTGGACTATAGCCCATGATTTCAAAATGCACTTTTACGCAAAATTGCAAATGACCTTTTCTGATATATTAATAGTAAAGGAAATCTCAAATTGAACACATATTCCAAATTTAGCTTTGAGGTCCTTTTAGTAACAAAAATATTGAGATGAGTATTCCGAGGTATTTTGGCGAAATTCTGCTGGACTATAGCCCATGATTTCAAAATGCACTTTTCTCGCAAAATTGCAAATGACCTTTTCTGATATATTCATAGTATAGGAAATCTCAAATTGAACACATATTCCAAAATTTAGCTTTGAGGTCCTTTTAGTAACAAAAATATTGAGATGAGTATTCCGAGGTATTTTGGCGAAATTCTGCTGGACTATAGCCCATGATTTCAAAATGCACTTTTTTCGCAAAATTGCAAATGACCTTTTCTGATATATTATTAGTAAAGGAAATCTCAAATTGAACACATATTCCAAAATTTAGCTTTGAGGTCCTTTTAGTAACAAAAATATTGAGATGAGTATTCCGAGGTATTTTGGCGAAATTCTGCTGGACTATAGCCCATGATTTCAAAATGCACTTTTTTCGCAAAATTGCAAATGACCTTTTCTGATATATTCATAGTAAAGGAAATCTCAAATTGAACACATATTCCAAAATTTAGCTTTGAGGTCCTTTTAGTAACAAAAATATTGAGATGTGAAATCCGAGGTATTTTGGCGAAATTCTGCTGGACTATAGCCCATGATTTCAAAATGCACTTTTTTCGCAAAATTGCAAATGACCTTTTCTGATATATTATTAGTAAAGGAAATCTCAAATTGAACACATATTCCAAAATTTAGCTTTGAGGTCCTTTGAGTAACAAAAATATTGAGATTTGTATTCCGAGGTATTTTGGCGAAATTCTGCTGGACTATAGCCCATGATTTCAAAATGCACTTTTTTCGCAAAATTGCAAATGACCTTTTCTGATATATTAATAGTAAAGGAAATCTCAAATTGAACACATATTCCAAAATTTAGCTTTGAGGTCCTTTTAGTAACAAAAATATTGAGATGTGAAATCCGAGGTATTTTGGCGAAACTCTGCTGGACTATAGCCCATGATTTCAAAATGCACTTTTTTCACAAAATTGCAAATGACCTTTTCTGATATATTCATAGTAAAGGAAATCTCAAATTGAACACATATTCCAAAATTTAGCTTTGAGGTCCTTTTAGTAACAAAAATATTGAGATGTGAAATCCGAGGTATATTGTCGAAATTCTACTGGACTATAGCCCATGATTTCAAAATGCACTTTTTTCGCAAAATTGCAAATGACTTTTTCTGATATATTGATAGTAAGAAAAATCTCAAACTGAACCAATGTTTCAAATTTTAGCTCTGAGGTCCTTTTAGTAACAAAAATATTGAGATGTGAAATCCGAGGTATTTCGCCGAAATTCTGCTGGACTATAGCCCATGATTTCAAAATGTACTTTTTTCGCAAAATTGCAAATGACCTTTTCTGATATATTAATAGTAAAGGAAATCTCAAATTGAACACATATTCCAAAATTAAGCTTTGAGGTCCTTTTAGTAACAAAAATATTGAGATGTGAAATCCGAGGTATTTTGGCGAAATTCTGCTGGACTATAGCCCATGATTTCAAAATGCACTTTTTTCGCAAAATTGCAAATGACTTTTTCTGATATATTGATAGTAAAGAAAATCTCAAACTGAACCAATGTTTCAAATTTTAGCTCTGAGGTCCTTTTAGTAACAAAAATATTGAGATTTGAAATCCGAGGTATTTTGGCGAAATTCTGCTGGACTATAGCCCATGATTTCAAAATGCACTTTTTTCGCACAATTGCAAATGACCTTTTCTGATATATTATTAGTAAAGGAAATCTCAAATTGAACACATATTCCAAAATTTAGCTTTGAGGTCCTTTTAGTAACAAAAATATTGAGATGAGTATTCCGAGGTATTTTGGCGAAATTCTGCTGGACTATAGCCCATGATTACAAAATGCACTTTTTTCGCAAAATTGCAAATGACCTTTTCTGATATATAAATAGTAAAGGAAATCTCAAATTGAACACATATTCCAAAATTTAGCTTTGAGGTCCTTTTAGTAACAAAAATATTGAGATGAGTATTCCGAGGTATTTTGGCGAAATTATGCTGGACTATAGCCCATGATTTCAAAATGCACTTTTTTCGCAAAATTGCAAATGACCTTTTCTGATATATTAATAGTAAAGGAAATCTCAAATTGAACACATATTCCAAAATTTATCTTTGAGGTCCTTTTAGTAACAAAAATATTGAGATGTGACATCCGAGGTATTTTGGCGAAATTCTGCTGGACTATAGCCCATGATTTCAAAATGCACTTTTTTCGCAAAATTGCAAATGACCTTTTCTGATATATTAATAATAAAGGAAATCTCAAATTGAACACATATTCCAAAATTTAGCTTTGAGGTCCTTTTAGTAACAAAATATTGAGATGTGAAATCCGAGGTATTTTGGCGAAATTCTGCTAGACTATAGCCCATGATTTCAAAATGCACTTTTTTCGCAAAATTGCAAATGACCTTTTCTGATATATTCATAGTAAAGGAAATCTCAAATTGAACACATATTCCAAAATTTAGCTTTGAGGTCCTTTTAGTAACAAAAATATTGAGATGTGAAATCCGAGGTATTTTGGCGAAATTCTGCTGGACTATAGCCCATGATTTCAAAATGCACTTTTTTCGCAAACTTGCAAATGACCTTTTCTGATATATTATTAGTAAAGGAAATCTCAAATTGAAAACATATTCCAAAATTTAGCTTTGAGGTCCTTTTAGTAACAAAAATATTGAGATGTGAAATCCGAGGTATTTTGGCGAAATTCTGCTGGACTATAGCCCATGATTTCAAAATGCACTTTTTACGCAAAATTGCAAATGACCTTTTCTGA